>JASANG010000135.1:0-289861 GCA_030248215.1 Enoplolaimus lenunculus
GCTTAGGAACTCATTTTTGCAACGCTTAGGCTTAGGCTTAGGAACTCATTTTTGCAATGCTTAGGCTAAGGCTTAGGCTTAAGAACACTCTTATGATCTACTATTACGCCCCTTTAAAGTAACATTGGCCGTGAAATTTACAGATAAACATTTCTTACAACTATAAACATTCATTTTCGCACGAAATATTAGCAAATCGCATGCTAAACTTGGTCACAATTTGACTCGCTGGTTGCAGTCGACCGCTGTATTTTCATAAACAAACAGGACGAAAAAGTAATAACCGGAACCGGAAATTGTTACTCAGTCAAGCTGAAACGGTTATAATTGCAAGCAAAACTGTTCAGTAGCAGTAAACAATCAACACTGTGGCCCATGTATAGAACAGGGCCGGAAAAGTAGTATAAACATATTCCTAAGCGTAAACCTAAGACTAAGCCTAAGCCTAAGCGTATGGATGAAGCCTATTCCGAAGCCTAAGCCTAAGCCTAATCCTAAGCGTATGGATGAGCCTATTCCTAAGCCTAAGCCTAAGCCTAAGCCTAATCCTAAGCGTATGGATGAAGCTATTCCTAAGCGTAAGCTTTAACCTAAGCCTAAGCCTAAGCGCATGGATGAGCCTATTTAAGCCTAAGCCTAAGCCTAAGCATAAGCCTAAGTCTAAGCCTAAGCCTATGCCTAAGCCTAAGCAAAAATTAATCTAAATCTTAAACTCACTCTAGGATAGGGCGTCTTGAAAACGATCCGGCCCTGTTCCTGATACGTGAGCCAACACTGTTAACCAATGATTTCAAGCCATTTTCCGTATTATTTTCCTAGTTTCTCTGCGAACTCCTCAAACTGGCAATCAAAGTTATGGACGTAGCCCAAGATTTCGGGTTGGGATTGCCAGTGCAATTGTTTTTAATGATACCACGACAATTCGTCGCGCGGACAACTCGTCGACCGACATTTCGTACAACTAATGCAAGAAAATGGTAAGTCAAATTGACTCGCTCCAAAATAGGCTTTACTGGACTACTAAATTGAGTCACAATTCGACTCCATCAGAGTCACATTTTCGACTCACTGAGTCGCACGTTTAACTTAGACGAAGTCGAACTTGACTAAGTCTGTACAGTCTCGTAGAGCTTATTTCGGAGAGAGTCAATTTGATTCACCATTTTTTGCAGTGTACTGACCGATTTGTCGCCAGCCACCGGTTGGTTTTAGGTGTTCGCTTTGGAGTAAGATTTTATGCTCAGGTTCAAGCTGCAACAGCTATTCGATGACAAATTGTCGAACGACAAATTGATGTTAGTTTCGTTTTTATATTTTAGTTTGCCTGAAAATCAATTTCGTTCAGCTATTTTATTGAAAAAGTAGAATTATTCCAAAACACAAAAGGGCATAGCTCATTGGCTGCATTTTCTAGATAGAACTTTAGCACTCATCATGGATATGGATTTCTAGCAGGTCCATGTAAAGATCAGGGGACAAAAGAAGAAGAGAGACCCACGCGTTTTTCACTTCAATATAAGCTCATTCTTATGCTTACGCTTAAGCTAAGGAATGCCTTATTAGCCACTGCAATAGAAGCTCTTGTTTGTTTAGGCTTAGGAATAGGCTCATCCATACGCTTAGGATTAGGCTTAGGCTTAGGCTTAGGAATAGGCTCATCCATACGCTTAGGCTTAGGCTTAGTCTTAGGCTTACGCTTAGGAATATGTTTATACTACTTTTCCGGCCCTGTTCTATACATGGGCCACAGTGTTGATTGTTTACTGCTACTGAACAGTTTTGCTTGCAATTATAACCGTTTCAGCTTGACTGAGTAACAATTTCCGGTTCCGGTTATTACTTTTCGTCCTGTTTGTTTATGAAAATACAGCGGTCGACTGCAACCAGCGAGTCAAATTGTGACCAAGTTTAGCATGCGATTTGCTAATATTTCGTGCAAAAATTAATATTTATAGTTGTAAGAAATGTTTTGTTATAAAATTCACGGCCAATGTTACTTTAAAGGGGCGTAACAGTAGATTAAGAGTGTACCTAAGCCTAAGCCTTAGCCTAAGCATTGCAAAAATGAGTTCCTAAGCCTAAGCCTAAGCGTTGCAAAAATGAGTTCCTAAGCATAAGCCTAAAGAAATGTTTTCTTATATAATTCAGTATTGTTGTTTACATTTAGGGACAGTACTGAAACTTATTGCAAAGCTTAAGCGTCGGCATAAAGATAAATCGGCCAGTATATAGAACAAAGCAGTTATAAGCATTTTCCTAAGCCTAAAGCCTAAGGCTCACAGAAAACCGTTTTGCCACGGATCTTCACATGGACCGATAGATTCATTTTAGTCCCGTAGGAAAACACATAGCAAATTTTAAGATAAGATTTTTTTAATAAATCTGCTGATTTTCGCGTTTATCCGCTCAGAGTTTATGAATTTGGCAAATTATAGCTCATTTTGGAATGCATATATCCAACAATATAAAAATATTCGAATAAATTCGCTAATTTCATAGTTCTAATCTTTTATCTCTTTTCATTAGTTGTCCCTGAAAAAAATTTTCATTCGGATGACGTTCCCAATTTCCCAAGAAACCCGGGTCAAAACTTCATTACCCGAGCAGCCACCCTCCATATCCCTCATTTTGGGCTGGCCCTTACTTCAAAAAGGGGCCCCCAACCCTAACAAGATTTTAAACAAAAAGTTTGAAAAATATTTTGATCATTGCAAGCAACCCTCACCCCGGAGTTTTGGGACCGGGCACCACCCCAGCCTGCCTGCTCCGACAAAGGCACCACCCCAGCCTGCCGGCTCCGACACTGCGAAAGTGGACATTTTTCATTTCGAGTATATACATTTCCAGCCCATGTATAGAACAGGGCCGGAAAAGTAGTACAAGCGTATTCCAAAGCATAAGCCCAAACCTATCCCTGAGCCTAAACGTAAGGATGAGCCAATTCCTAAGCCTAAGCCTAAGCCTAAGCAACATAGTTACTGTAGTTACCCGAATAAGAGGATGTGGTGTAATAAGAGGGGGTCCCCATTTTGAGTCCCAATCAATAAGAGTCCGTATCCCTAATAAGAGTCCGTAAGCGGATAGAGTCCCTAAATCCTAATTAGAGTCCATGAAAATCAGTTATTCCTAATTGTAGTGCATAAATGACTCCAGGACCAAATAAAATTGAGTTCGAATCTTTAAGGCGTACTTAAATTTTGAAAGTACATTCCTAAGTATAACCTTGCATGATCGCTTAAGCTATTGACGCAAGACAAATAAACGTTTAGTTCAACGGACAGTTGCAGTACCGGATATATTTCAGTAACAAAGGGCGGCAGAGCGTGGGTTAAAAATAAATAACAGTCCATAACCGAACAACAATGGGGGTACCCTCTAGAGAGGCCAAATAAATATCAGCCCCCCTCTTATTCGGGTCACTACAGTAGTCTAACAGCTTAAACTGACTCTATTGCAGCACCTCAAGAAAACGATTCGGTCCTGTGCTATACATGGACCGCATTTCCTATACAAAAACACCACCAAAAATGAAAATTTTTTCGCTACATTGAACTTTGATGTAAAAATT
Organism: Enoplolaimus lenunculus; assembly: GCA_030248215.1. Taxonomy (NCBI): domain Eukaryota; kingdom Metazoa; phylum Nematoda; class Enoplea; order Enoplida; family Thoracostomopsidae; genus Enoplolaimus; species Enoplolaimus lenunculus. The sequence goes on from JASANG010000135.1 coordinate 3,569, forward strand.
TAGAAAGCATTTTGATTGTAAAACCGCTATCGCCCAGCTCAGGGTCATAAAAACTATAACAGCGGGTTATTAAAACACCAAATATAATTTTTTTCGAAAAATCCTACGCACCAGCGAAACGTTTAAGCGAAAAATTTTCAGTTTACTATCTGTAATATAACGCATGAGCTAGAATTATGGATAACTGCATTGTTGCTACATTTCGGCTTGAAAACAGCGGCAACTTCACGGTTGCAGTACTGGACAGGAGGCACCATAAGGCCCATGTATAGAACAGGGCCGGAACAGTAGTATAAAGCATATTCCTAAGCCTAAGCCTAGGCCTAAGCCTAAGCCTAAGCCTAAGCCTAAGCCTAAGCCTAAGCCTAAGCCTAAGCCTAAGCCTAAGCCTAAGCCTAAGCCTAAGCCTAAGCCTAAGCCTAAGCCTAAGCCTAAGCCTAAGCCTAAGCCTAAGCCTAAGCCTAAGCCTAAGCCTAAGCCTAAGCCTAAGCCTAAGCCTAAGCCTAAGCCTAAGCCTAAGCCTAAGCCTAAGCCTAAGCCTAAGCCTAAGCCTAAGCCTAAGCCTAAGCCTAAGCAAAAAATCAGTCTAAAGCTTAAACTGACTCTATTATAGCGCTTCCGGAAAACGATCCGGCCCTGTTCTGTACATGGGCCCAACATAGAAGCATTTGAAAAGAGGTCAGGAACCTACAGCAATTGTTTGGACGACCATTTATGTTGTGCTGTATTTTTGTGTGCCCCCCGAAGACGCGTAGCGCCGCATGTGACATAAATTGTAAACGCGCAGCGCATCGCCGCGTAATTAATTTTTTTGACCCGACGTACGGGGCCGTGGGTCGAGCTATACACCAGCTCATAGATTCTATGACCCATGTTACTTTTAGGGACGTCCAGGTTTCTGGTGAGAGTATAAAACAGCAGGTTTATAGATTATATACATTCCTTGCTTAAGCTTAGGCTAAGGGTTAGGCTTAGGCTTAGGCTTAGGCTTAGGCTTAGGCTGAGGAACACATTTTGGTAACGCTTAGGCTTAGGCTTAGGCTCTCAAAGTAACATGACTCATGTTACTTTTAGGGGCGTCCAGGTTTCTGGTGACTGCATAAAACAGCAGGTTTATAGATTATATACATTCTTTGCTTAAGCTTAGGCTAAGGGTTAGGCTTAGGCTTAGGCTTAGGCTGAGGAACACATTTTGGTAACGCTTAGGCTTAGGCATAGGACTATATACGCTTTATCTATTGTTACGCCCCTTACAGTAACATTGGCTGATTCGATTGCCTACTCATGTCAATGCGATACGGTGAAGGTTAAACAATGCTGACCAAAGATAAATTTTCAATTTGAATGCTGTAATCATTCAATTCAGTCATAGTCTAATTTCAGTAGACCAATCTCAAGCAACTGACGCACAGTAGACACCCGTCACCCAGAAGCGGATGCAGGAATTTCTGACGGGGGTGAACTGAACGGGCTAACAAATCGTATGAAATGTAATTTTTTTACTGTAAGCTATACGTCATTGATAGCGAAAATTTGTTAGGTAAGAGGGACCTTATTATTTTATCACAAAAAATTTCTGAGGGAAAAATTGTAAATTAGGCACCTTTGTTTGCCACAGAAATCTTCTAAGGCGGAAAAATTGTAAGGTAAAGACCTCATCGTTTCATCACAAAAACATTTGTGACGCGGGGCATATCCTTACCAGCCTTCCCCCTTCTGGATCCGCTCGTGGCTCCCCAATCCAGAACTGTTAGCACAGGGATGCAAGAACTAGAAGGGCATGATAGCATAAAATTCCATCAACAATGTAGAAATGTTTTCGGGTCAAAGGAGCAAAGATGTCTGACAAGGATTTCCATAGTCCTGGCCCTAACGGAATAATCATCAAACGATTAAAGCATCAAATATGTCTATATCCAACAGCAATAGCTAAAACGCTTCTAAAAGAGCCCCCAAATCTAAAAATAGGAAAAAATTTCTCTGAACCACGTGATTATTTATGACTGGCATAAGGCTTAACCTTTGTGCAAATTTAATAAGCAGAAATTGAAAACAACAACAAATAAAACAAACAAACAAACAAAACACAGATAAAAACAGTCAAGTGACAAGCTTAAATTAGATTCCGAGTATAAGCACCAATCAGGGATGTGACCGGCGCAACTGTTTGTAAAATTCAAAACATGGGCCCATCGAGAAAGATCAGGGGGGCCTCAGCACCCCCATGCATCCAAATTTACTGCTGGCACGTGTCCTAACACACCTCCATTGCATTTATCGTTATGGTTTACGCTTAGGTAGAAGAAAGGCTTTGGCACGGGTCCACGCCCGGCTCACGTGCCTTTGTGGGGCTAAAAATTTTAAAAGACAGGCCATACCAGTGTTTGTGAAAACTTACAAGAAAGGTTGAAGTTTTTCTATGGTGGTCCAAAACTCTTCCAGGGGAGGTTTGACCCCCCGACTCTTCTTTTGCAACGGGTCCACTTAAAGGCATAGGCTTAGGCAAAGGCTCAGGTTTACCATTGCCTATTAAGTCAAAGTGTAACGCCTATGACTTATCCTGCGTGTGGAAAACAAAACAACTGCAAGATCAGCCTTATATACGCCGCGGCCCACGTATAGAACTGGGCAGGGTCGTTTTCCGGCGGGCCTGTAACAGAGTCAGTTTAAGCTTTAAACTAATTTTTTGCTAGGCTTAGGCTTAGGCTTAGGCTTAGGCTTAGGCTTAGGCTTAGGCTTAGGCTTAGGCTTAGGCTTAGGCTTAGGCTTAGGCTTAGGCTTAGGCTTAGGCTTAGGCTTAGGCTTAGGCTTAGGCTTAGGCTTAGGCTTAGGCTTACGCTTAGGCTTAGGCTTAGAAATATGCTTGAATACTGTGCCGCCCCTGTTCTTTACATTGGCCTACGCCGCTAAACGGCTTGCCAATACTTGCTTAAAATTTTAAAAATCAATATTTTAGTCGTTTTTGGCGGTTTCCCCGTCAATCCAAAACTTACCGGCACTGCCACTGAGATTCAAAAAATATGCCGAAATTAAAAACGGCGGCACCGTCTTTTGATCAGTTTTGGAATGGGCCAACAAACACAGCGTCATTCGGAGGGGGGGGGGGTTGGGAGCAAGAAGAAAACAAAATGTTGCCAAAAATAAACCTGTGTTTACCAGATTTGTATGTGGGTTTTCAATATAGGAAGCTCATAATAGCTTGTTGAGATAGCTTGTTCAGCGTCGTGGTTATGAGTAATTTTGGCAAACGTTTACGCTTAGACAGTGGCGTACCGAGAAATTTTTGCTTGGCAGGGGCCGCATCCAGGTCAGTGTCTTGAGTTTTCCGCCCGGATACAACCAAAAGTATGTTTCACCTTCGACTGCACCCTGATCTCTACCACTATAATTCAGGCGCGTAGCCAGCATAAACTTGCTAGGATGACAAAAAAAATTTAAGCAGAATGGTGAGTCAAATTGTACTCGCTCCGAAATAGGCTTTTCCTGACTACACAAACTGAGTCAAATTTCGACTCCGCCAGAGACAAATTCAATTCACTGAATCGCTCCGTGAGCCGAATTTGACTCTGGCGGAGTCGCATTTGACTCAGTTTATGTAGTCAGGAAAAGTCTACTTCGGAAAGAGACAATTTGACTCACTATTTTTTGCAGTGTTCTATTGCAGTGTATCAGTGAAACGTTCGGCGTCTGATCCTATGAGCCAATTTGTCTATAGCGGTAAAAGTTTGCCGGAGGCCTGAGGCCTGCAGGCCACCCTCAGGTTACTGACTTGTACTATAATATCTAGCAGTGGGGCGAAACACAAACTCTAGACTATCAGCGCGTCGTCCTTCCAGACGAAAGGGTAAACACAAGTTTAGTTCACTTTATCATTATCCCATAGGATTGAGTTACTCCGAGTTCGATGAGTCATAAAATTAATCGAGTCCGTCCAGTGAAACATGCGATTTGATATTCGGTTTGCTACTTTCATGACCAAACAAAACCAGATCGAGATAAACATCTTATTAATTACTCATAAGCACAAATTGCCCCGGTATCGAGTTACATTAAGGGGCGGTTGCAGTGGCGGATCCAGGATGTCAAAATGGGGGGGGGCAATATTTCACAGGTAATAAACTTACTTTTGACCCGCACACAAACCACGAATTATTGTCACAAAATTGCTATATAATTTTTGTCGAGATGCTGTTGGGGGCCACGGCCGGGGTGGGCCCCCCATGGATCCGCCATTGGCGGTTGGTCTCAAGAGTAGGACCGTAGACAGCTCATCTTGCTAGGGAGGGAGGGACCTAAAAATGTTGAGAAGGGGCAAAGAAGAGTTTCCCACGACTTAAGCAAGATTTAAAGTTTTCTAGGGGAAGGGCAAAATTTTTCCAGTGGGAGCTGAGAACCCGTGGCTTCCTTTGGCTACGGGCCCGTTCAAGAGTCGGGGTTACTGCTAACGGATTAAAGTGTCCGGTGACGACAGGATGGTGTCCACAAGCTGACGGGGGGGCAAGTGGAACGCACCCCAAAATTTGATATTTGTCATTAGCGACGTTGACTAATTCAATTATTGTTAATAAAAAGTGATTCGAAAAGCGCAGCGGGTAGCAGGTCTGTCTATCCTCCAAACTGAGAGTTGAAGGTGTAGAGGTTACGAGGCGTGAATCTAGAATTATGAAAGGGGGAACTCAATTGACTACCGGGCAAACGATGTAAAATGAATTTAACAAAATTTTTTGAACATAAGCAAAAATATTTTAAGTACACTGCAAAAATGGTGACACAAATTGACTCTCTCCGAAATAAGCTTTGCCGGACTACACAAAATGAGTCAAAATTCAGCTCCGCCAGAGTCAAATTCAACTCACTAAGTTGTACATTTCTCTAGACCAAGCTGAGCTAGTTTTTTCATGAACGTTGACTCCATTTAATTAAGCGATCGCAAGCTGGTGTTTGTCCTATTGTTAATTGTACCGATATTCGGCTAGTAAATTATGAGTTGCGTGATCTATAATAACTAACTTCTTTAGCACTCTGCCTAAAACTCTGGGAATGTGATAAATTAGTTATTTGACCAATAACTCGCGAACTGATAGTTCCGTTTGCAAGGCATTTAGCTGCATTCAACTCAGATCGCTAAGCTGCGTCGAATGGTATTTAGATTTCAAATTTTGTTAAAAAAATTTGCAACGGGATTAAACTTTTCTTGACTTTCTAAAAAATTAAAATGTGTTTACAAAATGATCAGAGGCACTTGAAGTTCAAGTATGCGGAAAATTTTCAAAATCCGATCATTTTTGGGCAGACACGGGCAGCCAGGTACATCACCATAAAAGCACTCAACTTTTACAAGGAATGACTATTTACCTGGTGTATAACTACCCATCCTTCGCTTCAACAGAGCGAAACCGACGCAGAGAGATATTATTCATAAAAATTCGGATAGGTGCGTCACCCAGAGGCCAAGGGCGGATCCTGAGGGGGAATGGGTAGAATGCATCCCCCCACCGGCTGCCGAGTCTAAATTTTGGCAGTATGAAAACTAACGTAAGCTATACTGGTACTTATGGTGATATATATACGTATGATTTTATGTGTGACTTGTGGTTGTTTTGAAAATATCTGAACATGTTCCAAAACGTAACATTTTCCACTTGTGAATATCAGGATCCGCCACTGATAGAAGCCAACGATTTGGATACGTCTAAGCCACACAAAAGCAAAACTTAATATAATCAATTTAGCAATTTTCAGCTTAATTTCTACAGTCAATGAGAACCCGTTTGCAAGCGAAGCGAGCGAGAAGTTGTAAAATTTTGAGCATTTGAAGGTTTGGAATTTGCAAACGCGTCGTAAAGTTGGTCCTCGAAAATGAGGGTTGAACGCTTTGACCCCCGTGGATCCAGCACTGAACCACATCCCACCGAATGGTTGTGATAAAGTTTACGCCATCCACGCTCGCAAAAGCTTTACATGGCAATGGGGGTTATACCCAACTGAACTAGATTCCTTGCTACATCGCTCGTTTACGCTCATGGTTCATCCCCTGCAACAAAACTTGACTAATTATAAAACTGAATGGTGCCATATAAACACGGGTGTCCGCTTGTTCCCACCCCCCCAATAGATTCGGTTTAAAAGCAAACAATTCTGAGTTGCAATTGTAGGGACACCTCAAAATTACTCGGTGCCCGTCCCCAAACGTAATTTTCTGCAGACGACCCTGTATATAAACTGACATGTGACACAAATTTTTCCCCAACAACAACAACAATAATAACAATAACAACAATGTCAGTACAAAATTAGAGAACACAACTTAAAAATACAATAAATAAAAATATTGAAACATGATATTCATTTACTGACAAAAAATTTCAATTCAAAGGTGTCAATAAACTTTAAAACAAAACTTGTGCCGAACAAGTAATCTTTGTGCCTCCTAAGCGTTATCGCGGAGCCTAAACGTACCCGGATTCTGATAGGTTCAATAATTTCACGAACTATAGCCATCTCAGGCCTTTATGTCGCTTTTTGGGCCCATGTAAAGATCAGGGGCGGAACGCTTTTCTGTAGGACTAGAATAGCGTAAGCTTAAGCTTTAGACTAATTTTTTGCCTGGTTTAGGCTTAGGCTTAGGCTTAGCAATATGCTCATTCATACGCTTAGGCTTAGGTTTAGGCTTAGGAATATGCTTATTATACTGTTCCGCCCCTGTTCTTTACATTGGCCGCTTTTTGCATATATACGCATCGTATATTTAAGTACCTATATTTTTCGAATTTTTGTAAATGTTTTAAATGCAAAGTTTTGAAATGTTGTTCATAATGCAGCAAACAGGTTACATATACCCTCTAAAAAACTTAAACTGAAATTATAGCTTTACTAAACTGGAATGTGAGATTAAGTAAAACTTCAATAGCTGGACGGGCTAACTAAACTAGAATTTTAAGTTTAATTAAGTTAAACTAACATATTTTTAAGCTTAGGATAAGTTTAAGCTAAACTTATTTTTAGTTTACGGTATGATTGTTGCTTAGAAACGATGTAATTTTTAAAATTAATTAAGTTTCACTTAAACTAAAAATATTTCATATTTTAAATAAGTTTAAACCGCAACCTATCCGTTAGTTTAGTTAATCCAGAAAGTTAGTTTAATATTAGTAGATTAGCGTAAGCTTGAATAGAGTTAGTTTAAGCTTTTAGAGAGTATATATTCAACGGTCTCGAAACTAAGACGTGTTGAATATATTTTTGGACAGTCATATTTTTGGTCAAAATTGTAGGCGCACCCACATCGAGATGGGTAATTACCCGGATCAAAAAAGTTAAATGTCGGATATAAAGGAGGAACCAGAACTGTTGTTAGCAGATCGGCGTTTGCTGCAACAAAGGGGGGGCAGAAAGAACGAATATAATCTACGCTGCAAAAAATGGTGAGTCAAATTGACTCTCTCCGAAATAGACTCTACGGAACTAGACAAAGTGAGTCAAACTCGACTCCGCCAGAGTCAAACCTCTCTCCAAAATAAACGCTGCGGGACTACTCAAACTGAGTCAAATTCGACTCCATTAGAGTCAATTTGTTTCAAAATTTCTGTCATTTTGTTTACTTGTTGGGGGTGACACCCATAGTCGGCACTGCACTAAAAAGCCAGATGGTGTTTCTGGCACCGATTAGACATCGAAAAATATAACTGAACGTTAATTTTCGTACACTGCAAACGATGGTGAGTCAAATGGACTCTCGTCGGTCGAAATAGGGTTTTCGGGACTACACAAACTGAGTCAAATTCGACTACGCCTGAGTCAAACATGCGAGTTAGTGAGTGGAATTTGACTCTGGCTGAGTGGAATTTGACTCAGCTTGTGTAGTCCAGTAGAGCCTATTTCGGAGAGAGTCAATTTGACCCATCATTTTTTGCAGTGTATAATTTAAACAAAATATTTAAAATGAAACTCTAAAACATTTCGAGTTATGAAATATCGGTAAACCAGTGTAAATTCAAAATCTAATCAACTATAAATATGATAGGTGGTATCTGTCATTAAAATTTGCCCAACCAAAATCTTTTCAGTCAGCCTTGACGATATCAAAAACTGTATTAGAAACAACAAAAACAACAGCGAAAAAATAAGATTATTTTAAAAATAATAAGAAACTAAAAAAATAAATTGTTTTATGAAAACAACACTTTTGTTGTTGGTCGTGAAGTTTTCAGATAAATAGATTTGTATTCCAATAGAAATAGTAATGCAGAAGAGAAGTGTATGGGTAGGACATATAGGCATCTTTTTGTCACATCAGTATTCTCTATTTAATGCCATTTGGGCCCGAATTCTTAAATCTCTGTAGCATCTATTACCAGTTGGCATAGGTCATATAATTTTTAAACCGAAGCCTCACGTCTCGCAGATATACTTTTGCCATTACTTGCTCATGATGGTACGTTATATGTCGAAAAATGATTATATAGCTATGTCACTAATCTTTATTTTCAACCCGCGCCCTTGGTTTAGGTTAGGTTTAGGCCTTTACGCTCACAAAAATCTATACAAGTAGTGAGTGTCGAACGACAGCTTGAATATAACCTTGAGCATACTCCTAAACGTAATCCTAAGCCTACACATAATTTTGGGTGACGAATTGTCGAGTCGACGAAATTTCGCATTACAAGTTGTTCGGGCGACGAATTGTCATCGAGTTGTACTTCTTAGCTTGCCTTAAAATAGCTAAATAACGCTTCAAAGCGTATATTATGTTCTAGCGCAAATTGCTAAGCTGGGTATTGTGCTACGCTTGAGAAATGGGTGTGCTATAGTGCAAACCGATGTAAAGAACACACTGTAAAAAATGGGAAGTGGACTCACTGAGCGATTCAGTTAATCGAATTTGACTCTGGTGGAATCAAATTTGAATCAGTTTGTGTACTCAGGAAAAGCCTATTTCCGAGAGAGTCAATTTGACTGCACATTTTTACAGTGCAGGGGCATAACAGTATTTTAAGCATATTTCTAAGCCTAAGCCTAAGCCTAAGCCTAAAGCACACGAATGAGCATATTCCTAAGCCTAAGCCTATGCCTAAGTCAAGCAAAAAAAATCAGTCTAAAGGTTAAGCTTACTCTTTTCTAATCCCACAGAAAAACGTTCCGCCCCTGATCTTTACATGGGCCGAAGTGCAACTGCTGACAAATATTTACTTTAGTTTTATCGATTAAACGTATGTCCCATTATAAACCGCTCCTTCAAAGCTATTGGTACTCAATTAAAGAGCAGCACATAAAACATACACGGAACACGGATACTCAATACATACTTTGACGGGCTCGTAGCTAAGGGGGAAGGGGCCAGGGAGGATCAGCCCCCCCCCTGGAAAAACTATGGCTCCTCCTAGAAAATTTTTAATCTTGCTTGCAAGTCATTAAAAACTCTTGAATGCTGCTGCTGAAAATTTTTTTGGCCAACTAGCAAGCTGAGCTGGCTACCGGCCTGGCGTAGCAATTTGCGTTGAGGCACAAGCAGAAGAGTGAGAAATAGGCGTTTGTTCAAGATTTAAAATTGGCTGTAGTCCAGCCTGGCTGGGGTTAATGAGAGTGAAGCTGAACGTGACCGCCGAGGGTAAACTTTGTTGGTCCATGTTTACTTTAAGGGGCGTCCAGATTTCTGGTGGGTCTGTAAAACAGTAGGTTTAGATTCTAGATTACATTTTTTGCTTAGGCTTTGGCTTAGGCTTAGGCTTAAGAACATATTTTTGCAACACTTAGGCTTAGGCTTATTAATACGCTTTATCTACTCTTACACCCCTAAAAGTAACGTTGGCCACCGTGTCCGTATCCGAAATCATATGGAGTTTTTAATATAACCAAGAATGCATGATACAAGAGTGTGCTACTCCTTGGCTTCCACAAGGTACAAAATATACCACCGGGCGTTGCGTTTCTGGCTGACCCCCCCCCTTGTTTAGAGAGGGGTAGCTGACCATGAGCCAAATAACACCGGAAGCACCCACGACCAATATTAATCTTTTAACTAACTTGAATAATCAGTTGAAACGATATTAATTCGTGATATATACAATAACCTCACGTTTTTGCCACTCAAATTCAACGACAAATCGTTTCAATCCAACTGAACGGTTGTCGAATTTAGAAATAATTTTGAACTAATTTTTTCCGGCAGAAAAAATATATTTTTCAATTTTAAAATATTTGAAACGCTACAAATTTTTGTTACTATTCAACACAAACTGCGAACTGTATAAGCTGTCGCTGCTACAAACGTACTGTTTCGATTTCAAAAATGAGGATCAGGGATAAAACAGACACAGACAGGGAACGAAAACGCGGTGAAAGCCGCACAATTATAGACGACGAGGGAGGTAGTGACACGACCGGCGACAATTTGACCCTCAAAAAATTTTTGTCGGCAACATTAGAAGAATTCTATGTTTAGTAACAAGGGTTAATTGTTCGTTTGGCCAATGTTACTTTTAGACGCGTAACAGTAGATTAAGTGCATTCCTAAGCCTATAAGTCTAAACGTTGCAAAAGTGCGTGGTCCTAAGCCTAAGCCTAAGCAAAAAAATGTAATCAAGAATCTAAACGTACTCTTTTACATACCCGCAAGGATCCTGGACGCCCCTTAAAAAATCTCGTTGCCCTGTCTGTCTAGCAATAATTTCTAGTTGTTGGCCCTGGAAGTGCTGTGTATACACGAGTATACTGTTTACTTAGTCTGCGTTATCTGTCGTCATTTGTATCTGTTGAATTTCATTTCTTTTGTCGGATGTATAATTTTGAATTTAACTCGAGCAGAAATTGAGTTACAAAATATTTTAGTGTTGTGGTTGTCGCCATTCGAAACAACGAACTGCCCATGTATACAACAGGGCCGGATCGTTTTCCGACGGGGCTGTAATAGAGTCCGTTTAAGCTTTAGACTGAATTTTTGCTTAGGCTTAGGAATAGGAATATGCTTATAATACTGTTCCGGCCCTGTTCTATACATGGGTCCAACGAACTATCGGTTGTGTTTGTTTTGTTCCAGTAATCACAGCGGTCAAGCAATGCGGCTTTTGTTTTTACTCAAGTAAAAAATATAAACCAGCCAGTAAATTGACTGTGACCAGCCCACACAGCCAAAAAATGGTGTTTCAAATTGACTCTCTCTGATTTAACCTTTCCGGACCACACAAACTGAGTCAAATTCAACTCCGCCAGAGTCAAATTCTATTCACTGAGTCGCACGTTTCACTCTGGCGGAGTCGAATTTTGACTCAGCTTGTGTAGTCAGGAAAAGCCTATTTAGGAGTGACTACAATTTGACTAACCATTTTTTTGCAGTGCAGTCTTCCAATCAAAATGAGTTTGCATTCCAGTAGCTGTGGTTGTTTAAGACGTTCCAGTTGCCAACTGGGGCAGATAGCTGTTTCAGGCGCATGCCTATTACACTGCAAAAAACGGTAAGTCAAATTGACTTCCTCTGAAATAAGCTCTACGGGACTACACAAATTGAGTCAAATTAGACTCCGCCAGAGTCAAGTTCGATTCACTTAGTCGCACGTTTGACTCTGGCGGAGTCGAATTTGACTCTGTTTGTGTAGTCCGGAAAAGCCTATTTCGGAGGGAGTCAATTTGACTCACCATTTTTTGCCGCGTATGCTGTTCAGCTTGTAAATTTTTCACGCTCTTTACAATGTGTACCTATATTCGTTAGTCGGTAATTCACCAAAAAGCGTTTGATTAGAAGAAATGTTAGATTGTCTTAGGATCTCCCGATCATTGCGGTTCCAAATTTGAATTTTTGAAACATGCGACCCCAACTGAACGATTTTGGACCAGATTATTAATTCTTCACCTGATTCGTTGAGCGATTTCTTTGTTCACCTACACATTCCGATGAATTGAGTACTGAACTCACAAAACGAATTGGTGATTTCTGGTTATATTTCTGAGTTAAAATATTAACATCGAACATCAACTCGGTCAAAACCGATTTAACTCGGATAAATTAACTCAGAATGAGTTCAATCAATTCAGAAGACTAACATCTGAAACACCTAATTCAGAGCTCAGACTTGTGCGACGAATCAACTCATTCTGAATTAAAATCAACTCACTGGAATTTACAGTGTACAGCTTTACCCCGGGGCAGCAAAACGGTCAAACATTTCTCATTTTCTCATAAAATATGTTGCAAACTTGAACATTATTAACGAAAACTGACAAAAACTACTGTTAACAACGACCAATATTAACGGTAAAAACATAGAAAATGTTACAAAAATTTATGAAAAATGTGTTATAACTTTATCACGTCACAAGACAACAGAATTTTAATTCAAATTTGCACTTTCTGCAAACAAATTACTAGGCAACCATGTTTACGTATATGCGAGAACTGTTTAGACCTCGAGTTCATCCAGAGTTACTACAAAAAATAATATTTAATTTACATATCACTCAAAATATTACTTTTAAAATCTTTCACATTATATAATTCTAGCGGCCCATCAAAAGATAGGGACGGAACGTTTTTCTGTGGGACTAGGAAAGAGCAAGCTTAAAAAGGTTTAGACTATATTTTTTGCTTGGCTTACGCTTGCGCGTAGGCTTAGGAATATGCTCATTCTTAAGCTTAGGCTTAGGCTTAGGCTTAGAAATATGCTTATGATATATACTGTTCCGCCTCTGTTCTTTATATTGACCATTCTAGTTTGATAAAAGTCAAAATCTCTACACTGTTAAATTTCAGTGAGTTGATTTTTAACTCAGAATGAGTTGGATTCACTCTCAGATGCTTGGGGTCTGAATTAGGACTTTCAGAACTCAAATATCTGAGCTAAGTCGACTCATTCTGAGTTAATTTATCAGCTCACCCGGAGCTAACTCAACAAACAATGAGAATCAAACCACTCAGAGTGAGTTAATGCTTGCTGTTACTATAATTCAGAGTTAACTATTAACCTGTTATATCTGAGTTGATTAATCAACTCATTAATATTTACAGTGTCAATAATTCATAAGCCTAAGCCTGAGCCTATTTTGTATTTTCAGTTCTGTTGAAAGAAATAAACAACTTCTATCTTACATAGAGCGAGGCGTAGGGTAGGTTCTCGCTTAGGTTTAGGCATAATCTTTGGTTTTGACTTTATCGTAGTGTTCGTCGTTGTTCTATACTTGGGTCAAAGGTTGCAGGTTCAGCAAATGGCATACCATCTTTCAAACTTGCAACCTGTTTGCTAACGCCTTGGTGGCCGACTCTTACCTGCTTATGCGAAACGGACCCATGTATAGAACAGGGCCGGATCGTTTCCGGAGGGGGCTGCAATAGAGTCAGTTTAAGCTTTCGACTAAATTTTTGCTTGTGCTTAGGCTTAGGCTTAGGCTTAGGAATATGCTTATAGTTCCGGCCCTGTTCTACACATGGGCCGTGAACCTTAACTTTGAGTTGCACATACTATACTGGTTAATGCAAAAAACCTGGTTTTATTTCAGTAAGCTACACAAAATGACACTGTACGATACAAATGGATAGTAAAAATAACGGAAACGGACACCGATTTTACCGGAAACGAATATCCGGTTACTCCCTGTGTCGCTGTACCGGAACACGTTCCAGTGAATACGCCCACCGTGTCTAGAAAGCTATATTTTTTATACGTCGCAGCCGGGCCACTAGTTTAGCCGTCAAACCACACTGTAAATTTCAGTGAGTTAATTTTAACTCAGAATGAGTTGAATCGCTCAGTCCGAGTTAGGACTATCAGAACTCAGAATTGTGACTTGATGCAACTCAATCTAGAGTTAACTGATCAACTCACCCGGAATCAAATCAAATGAGGCTGAAAATCAACGCAACTCCCGATTCAGTTAATGCTTATTGCTATTAACTCAGAAAACTCGTTATAGTTGAGTTGATATTCAACTCATTGGAATTTACAGTGCAATATTATTTTCCACGCAAGAAATGTCACCGTTGCTAACTATGTTGGTGAAAATGACTGGATCTGATTACCGACCGCAGCAACGAGTCCAGATTGGTCCAAACAAATTTGAATACGGTGAGATAAATACTGTAGCGACCCGAAAAAGAAAGGAGGGACTGATATTTATTTGGCCTCTACAGTGGGTACCCCCTCCTGTTATTCGGTTACAGACTGTTATTTATTTTTAACCCGCCCTTTGTTATGATATATTCGGTATTGCAATTATCTTTTAAATTGAACGTTTATTTGTCCTGTTTAAAAACCATGAGCGATAATGTAAGGATATATTTTTGGACGTACTTGCACAACTAAATATGCTTTAAAATGTCGAATTCAACTGTATTTTGTGCTGGAGTCATTAATGCAGTACAATTTCGGATAATTTACACTAATGGCCTCTAATTAGGCTTTTCGGACTCTATCCGCTTACGGACGCTTATTAGGGATACAGACATCTATTGATTGGGACTCAAAATGGGGACCCTCCCTCTTATACAGGTCATTACAGTATGGTTTTTATTTCAAGCACACTGTTACGCCTTTAGGCTTACTTGCGGAAACGGCAAGTGCTTCGCTGTTGAAAGCGGTAGATTTTTTTGAAGTTTAAAATGACGTCTTTTTAAATTAAAAATATTCAAATTAAAATTGAAAATGATGGTACGGATGTGTATCTATATACATTTAACAAAATATGACATGGCCATAAAAACGCACCAATGTATATAAAGTATTTACACTGTAAATTTCAGTGAGTTGATTTCAATTCAGAATGAGTTTACATCACGCAGTCTGAGTTAGGACTATCAGAACTCAGAATTTTGAGTTGATTCAAGTCATTCTGAGTTAATTAATCAACTTACCCAGAGTCAACGCAACTCAGAGCGAGGTAATGTTTGTTGATATTAATTCAGAAATAACAAACTCGCTAGCTGAATTGATTATAATCAACTGATTAAAATTTACAGTGTACCAAGACTTAAAAATGACAAGAGTGTGCAACTCTTGCGGTTGCGCACATAGTGGCACATTACCCGCGAGTACACGCGGGTACCTGCGCTTACCTGCGGGTAACCGCAGGCTCAGGCGCGGATATACCCGCGGGTAAAGATTTTTATCACTCGGGTAAAAAATTTACAATTTTTACCCGCGGCCAACTTTTAAGTTGTAAGCTGGAAAACTTACGCTATTGTCTGTTTTATTTTTGCCAGGTGCAGTCCGTGGTTTATTTAGCTGGACTTGAAATTTTGTTGTTTCTTAGTAAAATTTCTTTTGTAAAATTGATTGACGCTATATCGCAAAACTTCATTAAAGCGCGAATCATCAGTGATCTTGAAAATACTGGTTTGACTTCCAGCGCGGGTAAAAGGTGGGTCGTGGGTTTGCGCGGGCATACCCGCGGCTAAACTATTGCGATTTGAGTGGGTAAAGCGAGGATCAGGTACAAAAATCTTTGCCCAAAGGCAGGGGTTGGCCAAAAACGCAGCGTTCGCTGAGTACATTCCTTCCTACACAGAATGTACCCAGTCGCATAGTCTTGTTGAAGTATGCATCATCCACTCTTGATATTACAAAACGAAAAATCCATGCGTCAAACTATGTTGTATGTTAATAAACGATCACCAAACGTACAGTTATACATGAAAGAATTGCCAGATGTCACGCTCACGATCACACTAGAAGAGTCCGAAACGTTCATGCCCCAAGTAGGCTGGATATGGCGTTTTGAGGGTTGTATTACAAAGTGTTCGGGTGTCATCTCCCCGTTCTGACAATTCTTGTGGAACTTTTTGTCCAAAATTAAAGCAAAACTTTACTAGCGACATGTGGAACTAATTTTAGTCAAAATATGTATCATTCATGAATGAATTTTTTGCCACGCCTTGTACACACTTTATTCTGGACGATGTCAACATTCAGTAAACTGCAAATCGGTTTGCTAACAAACGATGTCTGCAAATAGTCGTTTGAGACGCAAATGGCCTACGTTACTTTTAGGGACGTACCAGTAGATTAAGCGTATTTCTAAGCCTAAGCCTAAGCGTTTCAAAAGCGTGTTCCTAAGCTTAAATCTAAAACAAAGCATATGTAGTCTAAAATGTAAGATGATTCGTTTACACACCCACCCGAAACCGGGACGGCCCTAAAGTAACATGGGGCCCATGCAAATTATAACCTCTGAACTTTGAAAAAATTACTGTAGTGACCCGAATACGAGGGGGGAGGATTAATTGACATTTATGAACTCTAATATTACGGTTTTGGGATTCTATTCGCTTACGGACTCTTATTAGGGATACGGACTCCTATTGATTTGAACATAAAATGCGACCCCCTCTTATTACCCCCCTCCCCTCTTGTTCGGGTCAATACAAGATACCATTGTATTGTCCAATGAAAGACTGAAAAAAGTGCAAAAAAAGACCAAGACCTGCCCTTCAAATTTGCAGCAAATACGCGAAATTGCACAGACACTTCGTAGCAGAACTACAAAACAACATTGGATGATGATTTGTCAAGTATTTGATTTTAGTTTTACGCCCAAATTTCAAGTTTACGTTCTGTGTCTCTTAGACTCCGCTGGACACCGCAAACACAAAACACAAGGACAGCGCTTGGTGATAGTTCTTAAGATGCGGCATATAAAACAGAATAAAATAAATAGTGGACTATAACGATCAGAGACGTTTAGCTAGCATTTTTAGTTTCGGGACGGTAATGCGTCATCGACATTAATTTGCGTCCGGCTTGTGGAAATCGAAAACGCCTTTTTCAAACTTGAGTTTGGAAACAGGGTAGCAGAAGGAAATAATAGAAAGACGTGTCATACAAATAGATTTTGACAACCAGCGTCGGTAGCGAGCGAGGAAATGTTTTTAAGTCTGTAAAGGTGTCCGATTATACACTGCCAAAAAATGGTGAGTCAAGTTGACTGTGTCTCTCCGAAATAGGCTTTTCGGGACTACACAAGCTGAGTCAAATTCGACTCCACCAGTGTCAAACGTGCGACTCTCAGTGAGTCGAATTTGACTCTGGCGAAGTAGAATTTTGACTTAATTTTTGTAGTTCCGAAAAGCCTATTTCGGAGAGAGTCTTCTATTTGATTCACCATTTTTTGCAGTGCGCGATTCACCAGAAATTTCGCAAATGATATATCGCGTTATCGCTTGTCTTGTATCAGCCTCTGTTGAAGATAGAAATGTGACATTTGGAATATCAAGGTGTACGGTAAATTTGGGCTAAAGATTTATTGCTGAGAGAGGGTCCAGAAGGGTGTTGGGGGATGGATCTATTCGACGCACAGGATTTTCCGCTGCGAGGCCAATATTTTGATGCAACAATTTGTTGTTTTCAACTGACACTTTGACCCATGTTACTTTTAAAACCATCCCGGTTTCTGGTGGGTCTGTAAAAGAGTAGGCTTACATTTTTGACTACATTTTTTGCTTAGGCTTAAACTAAAGCTTAGGAATACACTTTTGCAACGCTTAGGCTTAGGCTTAGGAATACTACGCTTAATCTACTGTTACGGCCCTTAGCATGTTGGATAGTTGGGGCCGATCAGTAGCATAATCATATTCCAAAGTCTAAGCCTAAGCCTATACCTAAGCGTAAGAATGAGATTATACCTAAACCTATAAGACTAGCGTAAGTAAAAAGCATGGTCTATAGCTTAAATGTTACTGTATTGCAGTAGTGCAGAAAACGTTCCGCCTTTGATTTTTACATGGGCCATTATTTTGAAACACCAAAATGTTAACGATGATTTGATAAGACAGTGTCTTACGTATGTGTGGCGTTTCAGTTTTAATATGCAAATCAATAATAGTTTATTTGCACGAAAAAAGTTTCAATTACCCACCTATACATTGTATAACCAGTGCACAAACGACAACGCTACTAAAATAACTGAAATATTGTTTTTCAATCAGTACTAGAGCAAGTATACGTGTTTTCACTTGCTTCTCGACTCTTATGTCTCATTCTGAAGCCACAATTAATCAGCATTGTAGTATATTGTGACAATTGATCTCCCATAAAATTCGTGAACGCGTAAAATGCTGGTTCACAAACGGTCCATATGCCTTCTTCTTCAAGACAGTCAGTAATACATTGCTTCCATTGTTCATACGCTGAACAGTCATCTTTAGCCAATTCAGTGTCAGTGTTGCATTTTGACAAGCAGTACTCTTCTATAACAAAGTACGCGCAAAAGTCGAAATAGAAAATATTCATGTAACAAAGGGTAAAATAACAGGCTTCCAACGGAATTCCGATTCCGGCGAAAAATTCCGAAAACATTTGGGTTCCGATTCCGGTTCCGACTGGCGTCTATTCGGAATTCCGAGTTTTCGGTTATGAGTTTTGAAGCTGATTGGACTTAAATTTTTGCCTATTTTTCGTTTGTTTGCAAATGTGTTTGTTTTTGTTTTATTGTCAGTAGCAGAGTAAATTGTTTCGCTGGTTGTCAAAATGAGTATGCAATTGAAAACTTTAAGCTCTACCGTTTAACGAATAACAAAATCTAAACTTAAAATTCTACTTCATCGTGGCCAGCAGTGATGTTAACCCAACTAGTTCTGAAATATAGCTCAATATTTGGTTCAACAGTTTTCTTACTGTAGTGAAAACGATGCTCAATTTAATTGGTTAAGTTTCAAAAATCTGGGTCCTGTTATTTATGATTTCATAAGACTTCATATTTAAAGCTTTGAAATGCTCAAAATGCTTTACTGCATTTAAACATAAGGCCACGCTGTTTTTGTGTTTTGAGAATTGACAGGCTGCTCTTAGAATTGGCAGGCATCCATTAATATCATAATTTTACATGGTTAGTGGACCGCTAATACAGTCAGCTATGCAATCAATTTTTACTAAACTGTGAACAATACAGAAAAACATACTGCTACACAAAGTCAAAAGTCATACACTTTAGTTTTTGATATAATTACTAAAACTTAAATTCAGATTCCGATTCCGATTCCGACAAAAAGTTTTGATTCCGATTCCAATTCCGTTTCCGATAAAAATCATTTCCAATTGGAACCCTGATAAATACACAACATTTGTATATAAACCATGAATCGTAGGTGAGTTGAGTTTTTTCACCAGTTTTCCATCTGTGCGGTATTTCGAATTTTTTTACTTGAGTTACTTACACTGTAATAAATGGTGAATCAATTTGGCTATCTCCGAAATAGGCTTTTCCTGACTACACAAACTGAGTCAAAATTCGACTCCGCCTGCTGCATCTGTCATTATGACTAGTAATCTTTTGTTAAAAATTCGATCCGAGTCAACGTTAAAAACGCTAAATCTAGAACCTGAATAGGGCCATGACCACGGGATTAAACTTATTTCTAAGCCTAAATCGCCAACCCATGATACTTTTAAGTGCCTCTTGTTGTTTCTCGGGATATGGATATCAGATTGTGTAAAACTTAGTAAATATTTAAAGTTGAACCTTAAAGATAGTAAACTGAAATTTTTTCGCTTAACCCCTTCTCACATGAATATTTTCTATTTCCTTTGAGACCTACTTTTATGCTAGGATTCGAACTCCAGTGACTTGAGTGGGAGGCGTATACCATCACCACTCAGCTATAGGAGCTTGACGCTCGAGCCCGAGGGGGCTCTCACGCCTTGTGGTGATATAGTACTATGTATACGTGTTGCAGTTGTTAAACACGGTGCGATATACATTACTTAACGTATATACACTGCGCTGAGTTGCCTACAGGCAACTCAATGTGAGAAGGGGTTAAGAACGCTTTGACTTTATAGGCTTATGCTGATAAATACAGCTGACGTTTTAGTGCTTACTCGTTTAAAAATGGCATCAGTCTGTCATTTGTTATAAAAACCAA
This sequence comes from Enoplolaimus lenunculus, assembly GCA_030248215.1. Taxonomy (NCBI): domain Eukaryota; kingdom Metazoa; phylum Nematoda; class Enoplea; order Enoplida; family Thoracostomopsidae; genus Enoplolaimus; species Enoplolaimus lenunculus. The sequence continues at coordinate 23,409 of JASANG010000135.1, forward strand.
TTGTGCGTCAAATGTTTTTATTGCCAAAATGTTTTGTCGTTTATAAAATACTTGGCACCATGTTACTTTAAGCGGCGTCCACGTTTCTGGTGGGTCTATAAAACAGTAGGTTTTGATTCTAGATTACATTTTTTTGCTTAGGCTATAAAATCTTAGGCTTAGGCTTAGGAACTCATTTTTGCAACGCTTAGGCTTAGGCTTATGCTTTCTATACGAATAGGTTTGCTTGAGTATCGAAATTTAAATTCCTAACCTGATGCGGTCATCACCAAAACTGCGCTTACGACAAGCAACCGAAACCTGAAATGTTATATTCAGAAACAGTTAATAAAGCCACGCAATTGTTAAAAGGGTGAGGTCGGCGCCCAAGTGTTGTTGGTTTTCCAAATGACTGTTTTTGTAGGATTAACACACTATATATTTAAAGTATTTGTGTGCCCTTCCAAACGAAAATCCTGGCTACGCCCATACAGTTTAGGCTTGGTTTTATGTGACTTATTTTTAATGCTGACGCTTACACTTCGCGTTATTTACATCACTGTTATGCTTTTAAATGTAACATTGGCAAAAAAGTATATGAAATCGACTACCATCTTAACCCCTTGTCACATTGAGTTGGCTATAGGCAACTCAGCGCAGTGTATATACGTTAAATAATATATATCGCACCGTGTTTAACAATTGCAACACGTATACATAGTACTAAATCACCACAAGACGTGAGAGCCCCTTCGGGCTCGAGTGTCAAGCTCCTATAGCTGAGTGGTGATGGTATACGCTTCCCACTCCAGTCACTGGAGTTCGAATCCTAGCATAAATGTAGGTCTCAGGGGAAATAGAAAATATTCATGTGAGAAAGGGTTAATATGTATTCGTAGAGAGCGAACATTTGTTTCTGTGTCCCAGATCGAAACAATTACACCCGTTCTTGAAATGTGAACGCTAAATCACGAAAGGTTGCTAACTTTGGCCAATGTAAAGAACATGGGCGGAACAGTATTACAAGCAGATTTCTAAGCTTATGCCTAGCCTAAGCCTAAGCGTAAGAATGAGCATATTCCTAAGCCTAAGCCTAAGCATAAGAATGAGCATATTCCTAAGCCTAAGTCTAATCCTAAGCCAAGCAAAAAAATTAGTCTAAAGCTTAAGCTTACTCTATTGCAGTCCCAAAGAAAAACGTTCCACCCCTGATCATTCCATGGGCCCTAACTTTCAACAAGTCAGATATAAAAGCACTTCCGCCGCTTGAATTTGCCGATGCGTTCAACTTACATTTTTCACTGTACACTACTGGTTCGCCAAAAATACAAAATCAAGCAGAAACAACTGGCGACTTGATATACAAATCCGTTTTGCTCCTGTAAACTGATCCCTTTTATAGGTTACCAAACCTCAAAATCGACATTTCAACTGTTTATTATCATCATCATTTCATTCAAAATTCGTTTATTCACTGGAGTATTTATGGCAGATTTACACAGCTGTTAAGTCACTTTAACTTTGGTATTAAAATTTTATACACTGGCTGGCGTACGGTTTGAAAAATAAAAATATCTTAAAAGCTAATAAGGGTTGTTACTTTATTCAGCGCCACACAAATAAAGTATTTCTGAATTTATTCAAAAACATAGTATTTTCTGCGGCAAATCAGAAAAGTTTTTCTGATATTTAAGCACATTTTTATAAAAATAACCGGAAAATGTTTTTATTTTCAGACTTTGTTTCAAAACGTTTTTGAAAACTTTTCTGTTTTATAAAATAGAAATATTTTTGAAGTGCACTTTGCTCATATTGTTTAAATGTAAGAAATTTTTTCATAAATATCAAAAATATTATTTTGAGTGCGGCGTTTTAAACAAAAACCAAGCAATGTTCAAATAGGAGTCACTATATACTTTCGAGTTGACTAATGCAATGCTCAAGCGACTTTCGTATTGTAAAAACTATGGGCAATAATGCTTTATCAGCTTCGCAAATAACGCATTCAAAGCTTTACTGAGGTATCACAAACGAAAAGGTTGAGCCAGAGTGGGATGCGGGGAAAAATTTTTACCCGACAACGCGGGTACCCGCGGGTACACGCGAGTAAAGTTACACTCGGTGGATCAGAAGTCTAACGAGGACAGATGCAATATAAAAGATGAATAATTCTGCACACAAATCAATTAAATGTTGTGTAACAATCAACTAAACTCAATACGCAACCAGCACTCCGAGGAACGCCTTCCGAGACTCATTGTAGAGCAAGCGCAAACCCTTCAATTCATACAACAAAACTTGGACGATACACATAGCTTAATAAATTTTGTAAACTCAAGCTTTATTGCCGAAACATACGGTTAAGTTTTCCAGTGTCCCAAAAGTATCTCAGACAACGCAACACAAAACAAGAACCTTCAGAACCCAGAAACTAACCGCAGAACATAAAAATTACGACTCCATTGACGGGCAAGACACTCTTGATACCAATTCCGTCAATACCCGGTAAGTAGACAGTTTAAATCACAGGTTCAAAAATCGATTTAACTCACAAAAGAGCACAGGCTTCACACCGATTCGAAGTGAGCTGAGAGTGCTCCCGCAGCTCAAACTATTTAGAAACTTTGAGGTGAATGTAAATGTTTTCAGGTCTGAAACAGTGGTTACGAATTGTGGAAGTTCTGTGAAATGTGATCTAAACTTTGCTTAATTCAGATACATATATATTGCGAGAAACTAGGTAATAGGTTGTAATATATGGCTAAGTTGAATGAAACCGGTTAGAAAACGCTAAATTCTACGTAAATTAGTGTTTTGCGCCTGTGAAAACCTAGAATAAATTTCGAAAGCTACAGAAATTATCAGCCTCATATACGCGGGTGACTACTAAGCACTGATGGACGCAAGAAAGATGGGTCACGTGCGAAAACAGAGAATTACGATCTGAGGCCAGAGAAAGAGTACGAACCAGTTCGGGATAACACGATGTAATTTAGTGTGTGATAAATACTATGTAAAGGGGCTAAGATTTGACCCCACCATGCGGGTGGATCACTTAAGCCTAAGCGATGCGAGTATGAAATACACTTTGTTTAAAACCAAGTATATTTTTTCTTAGTATGTTTACAAATTGATTTGGAAAAATTTTCTGATTTTTGGTGAGGAAAACTTTGTCGTACTTATTAACTAAAATGATCATGTAAACCGGGCAATTGTACTTTGTCAGCTCTGCAGAAAACACATTCAAACCTTTACTGCCGAATCAAACGTAGGAGGGTTCAACATAAATCGTCTATTGACGACAGTTGCAGATAGAGATGATTATAATCGCATGCAAACAAAGAAACGCTGGTAGCAAGGTGTAAACGGATGGTAAAAAATAACGGAAATACGTGTGATCAAAAAACGAAAACGGCTATTTAAGTATAAAAAGTTTAAAGATGTTTTATTTTTCTGCCAACACAATTTATGTGTGCAAACATTCACCAGGAGTCTAAAATTTTAAAAAGAAGAAATAGCGGATGCATCGAAATTTTTAAAATTTTGAATGTATTTCGTATTTTTTTTCATTTCGAACAATTGCAGCCTATCTGTAAAGGAAAACTACGTGACATGTACCTGATTATAACTAATACACCCTGCTGGTAACTAACGCTTTTGCAAAAAGCATTTGATTGTAGGATTGTACAGACCAAACGACTGCTGGAATGTGGACTGTTCTCATTTAGTTGTTCAGGCTTAATTTATTATGTAAAAGAAAACTGATTTGCACAATAATTATATGACTTCACCATATTTTTAAAGTGTGCATTACAGTAGTTGTTTGGGCTGCCACGAACAGCAATTGTCGTCTGGGACGTCCCAGTTGCCAACCGAGGCAGGAAATTTGCAAAAGTAAAAATTTTGTACCCTAAAATGGCTGCGAAATCGTCAAGCAAGCTCGAACTCGTAATGCTAGGACTCTCACATTCCGAGCCGAAATGGTATGCCCAATCAGTATCATAGACAGAAAATGTATGTAGTAGAAAAACAAAATAACTTCAATAGCAACCATATCACTGGGAAATTTTTCCCATTGAATTCCGATAAAGATCAAACAAATAACACCGCTATTTAATAGAGTGAATTCATGTTTGACTGGCGTGGTGTCTTTATTTTTTCAATGTTTTTCGTTATCATATCATGTAAGGTACTCTGAAAACGCCGATAATTAACAGCTATATTTTTAAATATCACCAGTTTGCTAGTTGACATTGCGATCTTGAAAAGTCTGTTAAACAAAAATTACACTCTCTCTAAATACCCAAGAGACGAAAACTCAACTCTTTGGCTACCAAAGCAAGGTAGAAATTTGTAAACTAAGAAAGCAAACAAATTAAACAATACAACTGCAACAAACACTAAAACTAAATGATATAGGGAAGTGGACTTACATAATGATTCCTGATTTCCATTAGCACTAAACGTAAATTTAAAAATTCTTTTTCGTCCAAATCACAGACTGACCGTCGATAGTCGTCCTGTGAAAAAAAACACACCGAATTAATGTGTAAAATAAAACCGAAAGATTAGGTCAAACCGGCTGTCCCAGTTTCAGGTTTTCTCCAGCCCAAATTTTCCTCGAAAATTTGGGCTAACAAACTTCAGCCCAATTTATCCCCCGCCCCTACCTAATAATCGCTTCTAGTCTAAATTCAATCTTGAAAGTCTGGAGCTGACACTTTTAGACAAAATACCCATCTGAAAATGTTGTTTTCCTGGCTAAAACCCTCCTGAAAATCTGGCATTGAGTTTTCCTGCCAGAATATGAAATTATTTGTTTCAGTTAAATAGTGGTTTCCGAAGAAGAGACAAAATTAATTGTATCTAGCAAAGCAAATGAAACGAAAGTTGCGATCTAAAGTCGAAAATTCGACATAAAAACGACGCAATATTATATCGCATTGCAAACCAAGTTAAGCAGATTGGACCTGGGCGGCAAGAAATTATGAATAAATTTCATGACCTGGGATGCCTTTTGGGTACGATAGTACCTACAGCGCCGTCTGCGATCAATACCACTGACTCAACATGAAAAGACAGATTGAACGTCAGCTCTTCGCTGGAATATAACGGGTGCGCAAGTTTTTTTATAAAAATAAAATCGTTCAGAAACATTTGGTGTCAAGATTTCAATATCTGGTTTGTACCACGGCATGAAAATATAGTTGTTTCAGTTGTGCAGATTTTAAATGTAACGCAATGAATCACGTACCACATGCGGATAACGTGCGATTTTACAAACAATTCGTCCGCGAGTTAAGAAATAACGCGATATCTGATCCAAAAACGATGCCGCTTCCGCCTCAACCGTTCTCACTTCGGCCAGTGTTTCTTCCTTTAATTCATAAAATATTGTCTGCGCTTTTTCGTATGCTTTGAAAACCAGAGCACACTAGACATTCCGCAACAAGAACAATTCCTATATTTACCAAAACCACCGACCATAATAATTGTAACTTATACTTGTCACATTAGAACAACGAAACGTTAACTACGGAACAATTTCTAAAATAAGAGCAGATTAAATGAACGTACGAGCTAAGGCAAAAACATCAACATACCTGTATAGAAACGCCAAAGTTATTTCCATCTTCAATGCGCGGAATTAAAAACAGAATCCACATCTTTACCTAGAACAAAAAAACGCTTAAATTAATAATGATGCCCGTTCTATAGACATCATTTAGTATCAGTGTGTGACTGGTATACATTCATACATATTTCAAAAAACGCAAATTATATATACTTACTTGATTAACATTTTCAACTGCTTCACGAACAATCGGTTTCACAATGTCAACCAGTTCCGAAATTTTTGAATTACATGGTACATTTCCACCCGGAAACGGACAAACTTTCAAATCTATAACGTTTGGACCGTAATCATACCTCAAACTCAAAATTATAGTGTTTTATATGGAGGATGCCTCTGATATGTTAGACCAGATGCAACAGTGCCTAACTAATGACAACGATATCCAGAAATTCTGCAGCATGTATCACGTTTTTAGCACGCTGAATAACTCATATCTGTCAATGTTGTCGAACATAGGGTGCATAGCGAGTATATATACAGTAATACAATTAGCAATGTTTATATGAACTTATCCATTAGATTAATTACAAACTGCATGCATCACAAATGGTACAGCCGCGGCCACAAAATCTACTGAAAATTCGGACCCTGATTTAAAATTTTCAAAAACTGTCAAAAAGATTTTTGGACGAGAAATTTACTGACCTGGAACTAGCGGAGTTGGCGAATCACGCGGCATATCAGAATTATGCAACGGTGAACTGTCTGGAGAAGAATCATCAGACATGGCTGCGCCCCCGCCACCACGGCCGCACGACATTGACATGAGCGATACAACTGTATCAAAAAATTAACTAAATATAGTTTAAGGTAGAGTGTAGTTGCTAATATCCGCATTCATTTTCCGGTTATTTTTTAATTCACCTGCTTTTACAGATTATAACTTAATTATTCTAAGCAAATCTCAGTTTAGGGCTTACTGTACCAAAAAATTAACTAAATATAGCTTAAGATAGAGTGTAGTTGCTAATATCAGCGTTCATTTTACAATAATTTAATTCACCTGCTTTTATAGCTTATTACTCAATCATTTTAAACAAATCTCTGTTTAAGGCTTTTTATACGTATCTGATCATTAAGTGCACATTTTCGATATTTTGATCGCAATGATTTTATTGTTTATTATGCCGAAGTAAAACGTTCACTTTTTCCCTTTACCGCTTTATTAGAAATTATCTACACGACGTTGCGTTTATAATTAAACTAGAACTACACATCAATGCGCTTGAGCTCTCTTCGTAAAAAGCCCTACAAGGTGCGACTTGCTAATACCATAATCTTAATTAACATACCATTTAAATGATTTGCAGCAGCGGCTGAGCAATTTCCAGATGAAGATGCAGCGGCAACAGCTTCTTCGACTTTACGCTTTTTAGTTCGCGCAGATTCGGTATCAGGCTAAAACCATCCAATATAAGCTAAAAATGGTGTGACTTGATCGAAAAATACAGGTAGCGAACACGAAAATGAGGAAATCTGTTTTCAACTCAGGCAGCAACAAATACTAAAAACTTTTGCGAAAGCATGAATTCTAACTGCGTTAATGTGCCAATTCAGTTTAAAACTTTTGCGGATGGTGTGAAATCTAGGAATTTGACACCCACATTTTATGCTTGAGTTTCTGACGTTAATGTGAGAGAAGCTGAGAAGCCAATTTTATACAGTCAAACCTGAATAAAACTCACGTTTGGCGACGGAGCGCGCACAGATTCTGTCGTAGCAGCGGTCACTGCATCCGGAACTGGAATGTTGATCGCTTCCGAAATTTCAGACAGACGAGCCAAATTGAATAATTTGCCCTGAAATGTTGAATAAACTCTGGTTTCAGTTGCGGGATACTTACAATAGCAATGAGTCAACGACCAAATTTGTGATGCAAAAGAGATAAAGTTAAGTTGCAAGATCTTGTAAACTAATGTCATATCATTGTAATTAATATGCGAAGTCCACAATAACTTTTAAATATTGCTGCAGTTACCGTATGTATGATTTTAAAATTATACATTGCAGGATTCGACCGGAACCTACTTACCAAGCCCCCGAACCCGAACTTTTACGAAAATTTTCTTAACTCTCCGTTTAATGAGATTTTTTACCGGAATTTTTAATTCCGGTAAAAATTTACCGGAACCGGAAGGCGAAAAATGCCGGAACCGGAATTCCGGTTTCACCCTGATAGCATATGAAACACTAAGTATCTTCGATTTAAACACGCAGCGACGATACTGAAAACTTGCACGCCCGATATCTGGGATATATTTCCACACCAGCATAAAAGAGTTAATTAAACAAACGGCGTGCAGAAACCAAACGCTCGTCAAATCATACCAATAAAAACCATTAACAGCAATCAAATGAGTGACAGTATGGGGAACCAACTGGTGGTTGTTAAAACGGCAAACTTTAAGATCTGTTTTGTAATCCTAAAACCGGAACCTGCTAAACGGAACCATAATTTAAACCGGATCTCCCGGTGAAACTGTGGTGCACGACATAGTTAAACCCATCTTATCACTGAGCGAAGCGAAACTTCTTGCGAAGCTCGGAGTTTCGCGAAGTGTTTTACGTTTTGTACTCTGGGGTCGAAAGGTGGATATCCGTCCGTGCGGTGTTAACCTCACACTGGGGTTTTAAATTTTTTAAGACGTTTTTTAGCTACAGGCTAATTTGCATAATTAATCAATGCTAATTTGCATTATTAATTAAGCCTAAATTAGGACTTTTAACATTATTCCACTAATTATTACAGTTATATACAAGAAATCTAATTTCAGCCCCAAAGGGTTTTTGGTTGCAAGAAACCTGAATGAATTGTTTACAAACCTAAAAAACCGATAATTGAGTAGTTAGCTAATAGATAATTTGCATATTAGCATAATTTATAAGCCTAAATTAGGACTTTTTACAATATTCCACTAATTATTAAGGTTAAAAGCAATATAATTTGAGCACCAAAAGGTTTTTTGGTGCGAGGAACTTGAATAAATTGTTTACAAACATCCAAAACCGATAATTGAATAGTTAGCTAATAGCTAATTTGCATATTAGCTTAATAGACAAGACAAAACTAGGACTTTTTATATTATTTCAATAATTATTAGGGTTTACTGAAGGTTTTTGGGTGCGAGGAATCTGAATTAATTGTTTACAAACCTCCAAAACGGATAATTGAATAGTTAGCTAATAGATAATTTGCATAGAAGCATAATTGATAATCCTAAATTAGGCGTTTTTACAATATTTCACTAAATATTAGGGTTACAAGCAATCTAATTTCAGAAATAATGGGTTTTCGGGTGCGAGAAATCTGAATAAATTGTCTACAAACCTTTAAAAACCATTATCGAATAGTTAGCTAATAGATAATTTTCATATTTGCTTAATTGACGAGACAAAATTAGGATTTTAAATTATTCCAATAATTATTAGGGTGGCTGAAGGGTTTTTGGGTGCGAGGAAACTGAGGAAATTGCTAACAAACCTCCAAAACCGATAAATGAATAGTTAGCTAATAACTAATTTGCATATTACCTTAATTGCTTACGTGTGTTTGAGCTTCGCTCAATAAATGTAGTCCCACTGCTACTGGTTTCAATAATTATTGGGTTTACTGAAGGTGTTTGGGTGCGAGGAATCTGACTAAATTGTTTACAAACGTCTAAAACCGATAATTGAGTTGTTAGTTAATAAATATTTTGCATATAAGCATAATTGAAAGCCTGAATTAGGCGTTTTTTACAATGTTTCAGTAATTATTACGGTTACACGCAATATAACTTCAGCAACAAAGGGTTTTTGGTGCGAGGAATCGGAACAAATCGTCTACAACCCTTCAAAACCGATTATCGAATAGTTAGCTAATTTGCATATTTGCTTAATTGATAAGCCTAAATATGGGGTTCCAGAGGATTTTTGAGTGCGAGGATTCTGAACAAATCGTTTACAAACCTCCAAAGCCGATAAATGAATAGTTAGCTAATAACTAATTTGCATATTAGCTTAACTGCTTACGTGTTCGAGCTTCGCTCAATACATGTAGTCCCACTACGACTGGTAATTTACTTCGCTACCCCGCTCGTGGGACGCGGTTAAGTTGAGACTACGAAAATTGTGCTAAGGTGCTGTTATCCAGCGTACAATTTAACAATTGTACGTACATACGGTAAGTAACCACAATATCCGTGCTAATCGGTGTTAGCCACTCAAAGATTATTGTGAACGGTAAAAATCCAATTTACTCTGAATCTAGGAAACAACTTGTGAACAACTGTGCCGATAGCTAAGAACGCACAAATAATAGTTACATAATTCATTCAAAACTGACATGTATGAGTTTGTCGATATCCACCACATACACAGGAAATTGTTCTAGCACTATTTTTTCTGCCTGAAACTGATGAAACAAATCAATCAAATCAAAATTCCTCTAAAGTTTGTTTGTACTCAAATGGACGAGTTGCGTGACCTCAGATAATAAGTTATTGCAACTGAATGCTGTTTTTATGTCAAATATACGCCTCGCACAAGCACATTAATCATAGCTTTGCAAGCTGACTTGTAAAAAAAGCTACACCTACTTTTGCTTTTAATCCATCTTTAAATTCTTTGAGCTGAAATATACAGGATTTATCAGTTCAAAAACAGAACAAAGAGCAACTGTAGCTCTAGGGAAATTTTGAAGTACGTACAGGGTGCAACCGGAATTACAATTTACCGGAACCGGAATTTGAAAATTTTACCGGAACCGGAAAGTGAAAAATGCATTTCACCAAAAATTTCATTTTAATCCTATTTTTGCTCTATTATTTGTGAAATAACCTTAGTCGAACATAGATATTTATTTTATTTGTAGTATTTTAGATTTTCATCATCGACTGAAGTGAAATCCACCATCAATGGCTTATATTCGGAGTAGAAGTGGCTTTCAAAAGAGATTCTTAAAAATTAGCAAAGTTAAAAAAATGCCGGAACCGGAACCGGAATTCCGGTTGCACCCTGTGTACGTATATTGTTTTTATGATGTTATACCAAAAGCAAGTCACGGAAAATAGAGGATTCGGAAGTGTGATAGCCTGGCTAGGCCAAAATTTTGCAACAAGCAACACAATACAGAACTTTATATATGCGAAATCATGACATCTTAACTCTTAACTATGGATTGTCTTATTAACAGGCATCGGCAATAATAGAACTTTTCGTATGTACCGGCATCTGCACTGCAAAAAATTGTATCTGCACATTTTCAAAATAAAATCGGCATCGGTATCGCCAAAAATTTGGAAGCTTGAATATAGCCTACATAGTAAATACCTACTTTTTCATCAGCTTCACTTGCAGCCGGCATTGCGAATAACCAATCACTAGTATGTAGTGAAATAATGTCACGAATCTGCAAAATTTAAGAAATATCGTAACATTTGTGTAAAAGCGTTCGACATGAGATATCTAATTTAGTTTCATTTGTATCACTACAGGCTCATGCAAATTGTTGACCATAAAGGGATGTGTCTGTATACTGCAATGTATGTTGCACCTATCACCCGGGCTAAGACCAAGGCCAACTGGGCATTCGATGGGTCGCTGCAAAGTTGGGGGACCATCAACCGGGGAAAAAGTGGGGGTTGCAGAATTTTCAATAAAGCGTCAATTGCACTACTCCCTACAAATAAGCACATAGTCAAAAACAAACATATAAACATTAAACATATATGAAATATATCCCACGTGATCGAGAGCAGAGGGTATGTTTAACTCATACTGCTGTTTTTTGTAAAAATGTAAACAACTTAAAATTGCCCGGCGGGAGAAATCTTGAATGGGGGTGAGCCGGGGAAAATGTTAAGTGGGGGCTTTTGGTAAGTAGGGAACCATCAACCCCCCCAGTAGTGAACCCCCAGACTAAGGTGTTACAACTGCGGTAGAATTGGCTGTTGTATCTTTAGTGCACTGATGCGACAGGCAGTTGTATCTAATTTACACTTCGTGTTTGCATTTCCTGTTTCGAGCAATAGCTAGCTGGCTCCGTCCGGTCGCGATTCCAGGTTCGAGCGAACCGGAGGTGTCGTATCTAAACCATATCTGTTAACATCTTATCATTTAACATGCGTCCGTGAGCGTGGCTACACAGTAGTAAGCATTCCATCACAATCGAAAAGAATGTAGGCCACATCCGTATTTGAATCGACCGAAAAATTCGATATAAAACCAAAGATTGCCGTATGTATGCGCCTACACGAATATGAAGTTGTTGCAACCGACCAACTTTGCGCAAAAGTTCGCATAGGAGTCGAGCAGACCGTGTAGTTCCAACTTAACCTTCGAATAAGTGAATAGATCTTAAAATCAGACCTTTCCAGAGTTCATTTGACCTATTTCTGTGCAGATCTTGATATCCACAACGGCGGACGTTCGTCAATTTTAAAACCTAACTGGCGATAGTTTTTAATCGAGCACTTTCTTGGCAATGAAGCTTCGCGCGTTATGTAACTTACAGAAAGCACTAGCTATGTGGTACTTACAACCTCATAGCCTCAATGTCTAGAAAACCGAGACCGACCTAGAAATAGCTATATTAACAGGCATGAGGCCAAATTATGTTATGGTTTAAATCATGTAAATGCAAAGACTGTAACACATCACAACGCAAGCAGGGTATACAAAATTATAAACAATAGCTGGGTTTATAAAAACATGTCTTAAAGCGGACCTTCTATGTATAAAGTTTTATGTAAAGTTGACAAAAAGTAAAACACAGGTTACGATTGTTCAGATTTGTTTTTTACATTTAGCTGCTCGCGAAACACGACTTAAAAGTAGGTCGAATCAGCCGGATGTTTTCATCACGCATTTTAATAATTTTTCCAGATAAGTTTCGGAAGTCTGTGCTTTGTGAGCTACTAGTGGTAACTTTGAAATGGGACAGTTCGGACCTCTTGGGGCTGCCTGCTAAATCTATCAAAATGTTTGACCAGTAAAAAGTTCATTTGACTTTAAGGTCCAGAATCGGCAATCCAGCCATCATTTGAACCATATCAATTGAACAAATTTCTGGGCCTTGGCTGGGTTAAATACAGAAACAAGAATGTATTTTAGCAGGATTTGGACTTAAGTCGGGCAACAGACTTTTAAAGGATAAAAGTGAACGAGTTGACAGCTTCGCAATTTTAAATAAAAAGACGCTGCACGTTGAAATTTCCATTTCCTCACAAGAGTTCCAACAGGAACGTAATTTTGTCGGAAACCAATTTGCTCGCTGGAACCGAAATCGGGATTTTAAGTTTTAATATATGAAGCTTTCATTGACAAAGTATAATTCTATACTGGTTTTCCAATTCATTTCCCGTCTTTTCATTGCCAGAGAGTGTTACAGATAAAAATAAAGATGGTTATTGAAAACCTATCACGTACGAAATGATAATCTCACATCGTCATTCTACCCAGCTTTAATTAAATGGTCCAGGACAGTGGAACAACTGACTGATCGCAAAACTAATAATCCAAAATAATACAATAAATCAATAACGAACAGGGGTGAACTTTTTGCTTAGTATCAGAGCGTTTAGTAGTACGATGGAGTTGCAAAAACCAGTGATTAATCTGCCGAGAACCTGTATTGGTTTAGACCTTAAACTGCTTTTATTTGTATAAATAAATTTCGTGTTACTAGCTATTACTCTGGCTTGTTTTTTCTGTGATCAGCCTGATTCAATGCAGTTTATCGTTGGTTAGAATTTGTATCGCATGTGTGTAATAAGGGTCCAAACGTCAGCGGGTTGTATTAAATTTTTGTATCCTTTTTCAAGGTCTGCATTTAATATAAGATTGCAGTTGTCGGTATTGTGCTCATTGCACCAAGGTTTTCAAATATTTGTTCAGATTAGCTTGCAATAACGAATCGTCACAAAATAAATGCCGCTTGAAGGCTTTTAAGCCTCCATGATGATATAACACAGACCTGTAATGATATTAATGTGATTTATCATTAATCGTGATTCTGAGAGGCCGAAATTTAAAATTAAATGAGTTTGTCGGAAATTTTTGCTGCATACATTCAGAAAGCGTCATTTATATATAGTAATAATTAGATAGTTGTTATTGTTTTATCGTTTTCTGCATTTTCAAAAATGGCTACTGTCCTACCAATTGATCCTAGCGATGTCGGACGTGTAATTGGTAAGTGCAGCAAAGAAAATGTCACTATATTGTTTTTTGTCGTCTCTGTTTTTGGCCGAGGCCGCACATCCCTGTGTTCTTAGTTTTTTCTTCAAGCTATATGTATCTTTCATTTCGAGACAAAATGTTTTTCAAATATTTACAGAATCTAAATTGGTTTGTGTATAAGTGCAAAAAAGTTGCTACATAATCGAAAATTTTCACCGTCTGCCAGGCCGGGTACATTTTATTGGTAGTGTTTTGTTTGTATGAATGTAACTGATCTTTCCAGGGAGAGGTGGTGCGTTTATCCGGGGATTTCAAGATGCGCACGGAACACGAATTGATGTAAGTTTTTCTGTTTTACACATACGTGTTGAGAGAGTTCTTAAAGTGATAAAAGTGCATTGTCACTTAAACACTTGGATACCTTAGGCCACGGAAGGAAGAATTGTTAGCCCCTTTTTGAACGCTGCTGTATATATTTTAGATTCTCATTATTTACGGAAAGAATTCAGATTCATCAATCGGAATCGGAGTTTTCAAATTTTAATTTTAATCCTACTTCTTGTAATACATTCCATAAAATTATGCAGCATTTATATATTTAGTGGTTTCGATGAGTTATGTTATCAACAATCGATTGTAGTTTAGGTATTTACAGGCCCAAAAATCACTAATTTGTTCATACAACTTTTTTAAAAATTGTTGCTACCAGCAGACTTCCTAAATCATATTCCGATTCCGATCGATTATGCAATCAGAATCGAAATCTGGTTGCCAGGAATGGGCGATCTCGGCAAGTCCCGGGATTTTGATGGTCGCGGTCTCGCTTTTGCTCAGTCTCCGTGGTTTGCAAACCGAGACCAGAGATGAGAAAAAACGATAAGCAATCAAAAAATTTTCCTTGGATCGCAGTTTTGGCCGGAAGAAACAGCATGACCCCCATCGACTAACCAAAATTCTTTTTTGAAAGGAAACCCAAAACACTTTGCTTTTATTGTGACAAAGCACAAAAGTTTCCTAGCACAGGAGCAAAAACGACTATAAAATATTCAAAAGTTTTGTTAAAAAATCTTAGGTTTATTTTCGGTACCGGTTAAAAATTGTCCGGAACCGAGGCAGAAAGTCTCGGTAGGCTAGGTTTCGGTCTCGCTTTTTTGACCGAAAACGCCAATCCCTGCCAGTTGCACCCTGAACTATACAATAAAATATATTTATTTTTATTTTTTGTTAGGGATGTGCCTATACCAAAATTTTTGCCGATACCGGCCAATTGTTATTTTGAAATTTTGCCGATTACAACTTTAGTACACCATGCTTAATAAACAGATAGGATACCACATTACTTCATTATATGAAGACGTAAACCCTAACCAGAGTGCAACCGGAATTCCGGTTCCGGCATTTTTTACCTTCCGGTTCCGGTAAATTTTTACCGGATTTAAAAATTCCGGTGTTATAATTGGCCGTTTTCTTAACTTTGGTAATTTTTAAGAATCTCTCTTGAAAGCCACTTGTACTCCGAATATAAGCCATTGATGGTAGATTTCACTTCAGTCGATGATGAAAATCTAAAATACAACAAATAAAATAAATACCTATGTTCGACTAAGGTTATTTCACAAATAATAGAGCAAAAAATAAGATTAAAATGAAATTTTTGGTGAAATGCATTTTTCACTTTCCGGTTCCGGTAAAATTTTCAAATTCCGGTTCCGGTATATTGTAATTCCGGTTGTATCCTGACCCTAACCATCATAAACAATTATAATTTGATAAGAACGGTTCATGTCATTTAATTTTTTCAAACTGTTCTTTAAGCATGGTCAGGTATCAACCAAGTATGACTTTTTCATTGGATGTTAGTGTGCAGTGATGTGGGTGTTTTGCCTTATGTTAAACCGGAACCGGCCCGAATATCTGGCCGATCCTTGGGCATGGTGTACTAAAGTTTTAATCGGCATCGGAAAAATTTTTGATATCGGTACATCTTTTAAAGTCCTAATTCAGGCTTTAACAATTACGCAAATTAGCCTGTAGTTGCTAAACGACTTAAAATTTCAAGCCCCAATGCGACGTTACGTACCCTAGGTTCAAGCCCCAGTGCGACGTTACGTACCCTAGGTTAACAAGCTTGCAAACAAAATAGTTTGTCAACATCCATTAAGCAGTTTTTAAGATTCTTTTCGGACGGACATGCACTTTCGTCCCCTAAGTACAAAACATAGAATGTCTCACGAAACTGTATCTGATTAGCTCAAGTTTAGATAGGTTCATTTTGGTGTGTGTGTATAGTTCAACTTTATTGTGCATTTGGTGTCGGACATCTTTCTCGAGTGCCAGAAGACATATTCTGACTGCAACCAGCCGAAATTGTAGCAATTGGTCAGATGTAATTAGTGATAATTAGGAATGTGCCGATTAGTCGGCATCGGTAATAATCAGGGTGCAACCGGAATTCCGGTTCCGGCATTTTTTCACCTTCCGGTTCCGGTAAATTTTTACCGGATTTAAAAATTCCGGTATTATAATTTGGCCGTTTTATTAACTTTGCTAATTTTTAAGAATCTCTTTTGAAACCCACTTGTACTCCGAATATAAGCCATTGATGGTGGATTTCACTTCAGTCGATGATGAAAATCTAAAAAAACAATTAAAATAAATATCTATGTTCGACTAAGGTTATTTCACAAATAATAGAGCAAAAAATAAGATTAAAATGAAATTTTTGGTGAAATGCATTTTTCACATTCCGGTTCCGGTAAAATTTTCAAATTCCGGTTCCGGTAAATTGTAATTCCGGTTGCACCCTGGTAATAATAGGCACTTTTCGTGAGTATCGGCCTCGGCATTGCAAAAAATTGCCGATTTTAGCCGATACATTTTGCACATATAACAGTAAGTTGGAATGCTGTTTCATTTCTGGGCACATATCTGTGTGTGTGGTCAGGAAAACTGTTCTCTTTTTCGTTTGTGTTTGAAAAAATTAATTGAATCGTATATATTTATTAACCATGGTGTTCTAAAGTTGGAATCGGCGTCGGCAAAATTTTTGGTACGGCAAATCCCTAGTGATAAAATAGGCTGTAACATTTTAGGTGATGTTTTGCTGTCACAATTAACTGATAGCAATGCCATATTCGCTTGGTTTTGTACTTGTATCTATTGCAGCGCAGCGCGCATATATGTGCAAATGGTTATACGTATGTCTGGACCCACTGCACTGTTTTGCTTTGATTCAGATTCCGAAGGAAGCTAACCGAGATGGAAAAATTGAAGTTACAATCACTGGTGACCAGGGGGCTTGCGAGCGAACCGCACAATTGATAGAAGGGCATTTATCTGGCGATCAACCATTCCGGCCACCTAGGGATGACTACGGTGGCGGTGGCGGATTTGGTGGTGGTCGAGGTATGAAATAACCTTGATGGATTTTGGCTGGAAATATCAATGTTTTTTCGACCACAATTTCAATGGAGGCATGTAAAAACGGTTAAAACCGAGACCGGTCATGAAAAGTATCGGTCAATTTTTGTTCACCACAGAAAAAAAATAAAATTTTCAAAAATTATTTTTATTTGTGTTCTTCACTGTTTTTTGTGTTTCAGAATATCTGCTCATGATTGCGTAACTATGAAAATTCATAGATTCACAGCGAAATTCTATTTTTCAGCAATCATTTACTTAATTATTGACTTCTGTTAAGCCTTCAAACTTGATTGACATTGTGCATTCAATTCCAATACAAATTTTTTAACCTGTGTTAGTCCGGTAGAAATAATGGACTCGGGATCCACCATCCGCAGAGGAAAATACGCGTGTCAAATACCTGCTTAAGCTTAAGACATGTTAAAACGTAAGGATTAGTTAAAATTCCGCGGTTACTGTTGTAAACTAGCTTAATTTTAGGTCGTGGGGGTTATGGCGGTGGCGGCGGCGGAGGAGGCAGCTGTTACAAATGCGGACAACCGGGACATTTCGCTCGCGAATGTCAGTATGGGGATCAAGGTGGATATGGCGGCGGGGGTGGTGGTGGCCGATGGTAGCGGAAAAAATATTGGACGAACGTTTCTAACGGAGCACACTTCATATGTAGTTTCTCAAAACATTCTTTATTAAAAACATAACTGTGACTTTATAAATTTTGTCAAAGTTTTAGCTTTGAAATTTGGCATCCATGATGTCGGAACGACATTGCAAATCAGAGTTGCTCCGAGGCCACAATTTTTACGCCGCTGCCCGGGGCTAAGTTAGAACACGTATAGGACTGTTTTTCATGCGAGTGAAATAAGGATTGTATGTAAACTGTCTCCGGCTAGGCCATGGCAAATAACGTTTTGGCCATGGGACATCTGTATTGCAATATCGACTCCATTTCTGGAATTCACGTAAGCTTCTCAGCGCAAATTTCAAAACCCGTTTTAATTTCTAATTGTTTTCAATAATTTTGGCAATTCGTGAAAAAAATTTTGAAGTGTTATTTTACATATACAAGCAAACCAGCTGTTCTGGGGTTTCAGAATCTTGTGTATCATTACCGTTAGGTTTAACTTTTGCATAAAGCAGCTTGTTTTGTTAACCTTTGTTGTATGTCTTGAACTTTGTGTGCGACTGTAGCTGATCGCGCCTAGGCAGTACGTACGTAGTGAATGGTCTATGCTAATGCTTAGCTAATGTAAAAAAAGTCAGCGTCGCGGTCGCACTGCCGTCTGAATGCAATTGTGGTGAACATATCCCTGCTGTTATGTTAACGGCAGCAACTTGTGATGGCCCAGTTTCTCATTTTGTCTCAGCGTTACAACAGGTATAATTAATTAAATGGGGCATTTGCAAGTAGCTGTTCTTGTAAACCTTGCGTTTGTGCTTTGTTGACTAATAAAAGTTTTCGTTTTGTTTGAATTTCTTCATTTAAAGGAGAGTGATATTACGAGCGTTTTGATTAGGTGTTTGTGTGGCATGTAGGGTTTTGTTTAATAGATTTTTCTAGACTACGTCTCGTATGAGGATTATTTTAGGTTACAGCATGGGAAGCATAGGATTATGTATGTGATTAGCAGGAAGCTAAGCGACATCAGGTCATTTAATGATCTAAACATTTATACACCGACTTTGCAATCAAAGTTAGAAACTAATAGATTAATGATGAAGTATTATATGCAACGGTAGGGTTTGATTTCAAAATTTCTATTCTGATTGATAGTACAATCTGAACACCTTTTGAATCGTAAGGCCACTACACGGTTTTGTTACGATTAGTGTTGCAGTTGTAGAACTTTGCTGTGGTATACTTACTCGATCTAATATGTCAGCAGTTTTGGAGATTGATCCCGGGGATGTTGGCCGTGTTATTGGTATGTCTGGCTTAATACTTTGAATTTACTTCTAAAGTGTTGTAATGGTGTGTTATGGTTTAATAAGCCACTGTTCATTTCAAAGATGCTATTGCTTGGGCTAAATTCGTATTAAATTTAACTGTATATTCTGATCCTGCCGCATTAAAGTAAATGCCAGGTTGGCACCGAATCATGCTAATTTGCGGAAGTGGAACCTTGCGTTTTGCAAATATCTAATATATCAGTAATTTGTTTCAGTTTACATCATCAACTTATAAAATTAAGCAGACATGCTCTTTCTTAAACCCAATTATTTCGTAGGCTACCTCTGTTTATGATATTTGTAACCTAAAACAAAACTTATACAAGAAGTTATAAAAATTACTATCAGGGTGCAACTGAAATTACACTTTACCGGAACCGGAAAATGAAAAATACATGTCACCGAAAAATTCATTTTAATGTTCTTTTCTGCAATATTGGTGAAATAGCCCTAGTTGGAGATATGTATTCACTTTATCTATTGTCATAATCCACGGAAGTGATGTTTACCTTCGATGGTTTATTTTCGGTGATTGGTAAGGTTTATATACTATACGAATAAAATCTACTTAATTTTTTATCGTCATTTTTAGTAAAATATCTTAATTTCCATCTACCAAATTTTAGTACCGGAATTTTGAATTCCGGTACAAATTTACCGGAACCGGGAGGTGAAAACTACATGCCACCGAAAAATCATTTTAATTTTCATTTTTAGCAATATTGTTTCAAACAATTTTTGACAACCTACGTATGCTTTGCATTTTAAATCATAATATATATAATAATCAGGGTGCAACCTTTCACCAACAATATTGCTAAAAATGAACAGCGTAATATAAAATCATATTTTGCCGAATGTCCGCCTCAAAAGAAGTCCAGGTCTTTACGTTTTAACATTGAAAATTTTTGGCCTAGACAATTCCTGGGGGGGGGGGCAGCAAAAAATTTGCTGGGGGGCGGCCAAAAATTCGCTGTGAGTCCTTTCCGGGGGGGCGGCAAAATTTTTTCGAAAAGTGCTGGCCACCCCGCTGTGGAGAAGGCAGCGTTTGGATTAGACTTTCAGAACCGAATCTGAACTTTTGTTGAACCACGCTGAATGCATATATACATATATAAGTGTGTTGGTTAGCTTAAATTATCTGCATATGTAGTTAAAAAATTTTCATTTTACAGGTCGTGGCGGAGCGTTCATCCGAGGTTTCCAGGATGCCCACGGCACTCGCATTGACGTAAGTGAAATGTTAAATTGTTTGATGGAATTAATGTATATATATTATTTGAACAATTTGGTGAATATCTCTTGTCTTGGTTCTTAACGATGGACTTCTAATACGACTTTGTGGAAAAGGGCTGTGTCTGTTTTGCATTCGTTTTTTCAAAATTTTTACTGCGTTGAAGCATGAACAACGCCTATAGCTAAGTTTAGTAGTTTATTTCAAGGTACAAATAAAGTTGTAATTCACGTTCATATTGTAAAATTTTAAAATTTTACAACCAAATTGTCTTGCCTTGCTTCTGTCAAAATGTTTCGCTATATATCGGTAGTTCTAAGGCCAGAGATTTGAACTTAGGCAAGAAGTTATCTTCAACCTTCAATAAGTTATTAAACTGCTTCACAACATGTGTATAATGTGTTGTTGCTGGAAAGGAGCTGCGACTTGAGCGGGTGAGCGTGTCATATTTTAATCCTGGGCTCATATTTTTAAATGCGTATAAGTAGCATATATCACCGGTCAGCAAGGTGCAACCGGAATTGGAAAAAATTACCGGAAACGAAACCAGAAAATGAAAAATACATGTCACCGAAAAATTCATTTTAATTTTCTTTTTTGCAATATTGGTGAAATAGCCCTAGTTGGAGATAGGGCCTTCGGTGGTTTACTTTTGGCGATTATCAAGGTTTGCATACTATACTAATGAAGTCTATATAATTTTTATCGTAGTTTTCAGTAAAGTATCTTAATTTCCACCGACCAAAATATAATACCAAAATTTTTAATCCCGGTAAAAATTTACCGGAACCGGAATTCCGGTTGCACTCTGCCAGTCAGCGATAGGTTTTAAACTGGTGAACTCGTGCGGTTGATAAACTCAAATTGGCATAAACGAAAGACATGTCTAAATCAAAATATTTTGCCGTACTTGGAACCTTAACATTCACTGATAGTAAGTTACAAGACCTATCACTTACTGGTATAGGTGCTACAGGCATTTGAGAATACGGGCCTGGTTGGAGCGTCAATGGTAGAACGAGGTCTTACGACAAACAACGTGTTCATGATACGACGTACTTACTAATCAACAAAGGTTTAACTCGGTGTCTGTTCGTTTATTGCAGTTGATGAAAACGTTTGTGTTTGGCGGAGTTTTTATTACATATAACTTATTTTGTTGCATATTTTTTCGACACACTACGCAATACTTTTTTAAACTTTTGCTAACGTTCGAAAGTGAGGTTTTGCGTTTCGCTCAAACATTTGTTCAAAAATATTCGTTCAGTACTATAACGTACAAGAATCTTTGAAGCTAATTTAAACCATCGTTGTTCAGGTATATACACCATCATGTTTTTCACAGTTGTGTTTGTGAGTCGCAAGAATTTTGTTCCATTTTTTTTACTTAAAAATTTGATAAAATGAAGTCGGCGATTGGAATTTTTTATATAATGTTATCGAAATCACTCGCATGACATAGTAAGGAAGTGTTGAAGTATATACATGGAATAGTACTTAGGGTTCTGGGTTCTTGTGCACTTGCCCACATGCTGAAGTTGTGGAAAAGGCTTACCTACGTACCTAAAGCTCAAGCTTAAGTGTAGGGGTAAGTGTACAACAGCCGGGACATCTTCATTGTGCGGCATACTGTTTGGTTGAAGACGTTTCTTCGGTATACTTGGTAAACGCTTTCTCATAGCGTCTGTGTACACTGTACGGCATTAAAAAAGGATGACATAGAAAACAAACAGCAGTGGTGAGACAGGCAGACACAGCTGCTAGCTAATGCAGGTATATAATACAAAAATATTTTAGGCACCCGCCTTCGCCGTGTATGGCAGGCTGCTAGTATGATGCTATATGTGTTGGCGTCAGTTATGGGCGGTTGAATCCATTGCGTATGCATTACGTATGCGATGCAACACTGCGCCGCAAATCCTTTTGAAACTTCTGTGACCACACTGTCACCACCACGATGTTCTTGTCGTGTTTGTACATAAATAGTGATTGAAACTTTAGTTGTTTATTTGAGTCGGGTAAGTTGCTCTGCTGTGGATAGTTAGGTAGGTAATAGATAAAATTAGTTTTTATCCTGGAATGTTGGCTTGAACAGACAGACAATGCGCCCACGTGTATGATGTTCGTTAACCGTATATATGGAATGATGTCAACAACAATACGGCAGAAGCAGGTTTATATGACACGTTTTGGGCGCACAGCGCAAACATGATTTATGTCACCTTTTGACTTTCTTGATTTTGGACGTGTTTCAACGTTTGAACGCCAAATGTTTCGAGTACTGCGTTCCAAAATCAGGACCTGAGCTGGAAACTCAAAAATTTGTCATGCTGAACAGAAAGTATCTTGTTGGAACCTCTGACTTAAGCCAATCTGCAAAATATTGCTTAAGTTTATTCTCGAAAGTCAAAATTGGACTTGGTCATGTTAGCCCAGACAGTGTGGTTTTTCTTTTGTTACGGTGGAATTTTGGATCGCTGGTTCCAGCCAATCTGTTAGTTGTGTATATACTGTGGCAATGTGCTGTTTGGTAAACATTGCTTATGAGTAGTTCTAAGTTTAGTTTTTCAGTCGGTTAGCTAACTAACTACATGTCAACTTAATATGATGCTAACAGTATTGAAAATTTGCATGAATGGAGTTTACCCTGTTTGTCCTGAACATGTGACGAATGCTTGATCTGGATATTAACTTGCATCTGTATTTCACTAAGCTCTGATCGCGTTATGATAGCTTGTGATTAGCTAGCGGGTGGCTGTGGTTTTTTTTGCTCAGGTGCTGTTATTTAATTAGTTGTAGTAAAAGCCACCCTGTGTTATAAATATATAAAAAGTAAAAAATTCTAGAACGTTTTCATGATAACTCGTTAGCATAGACGGTGTTTTGCACGTACAATTGTTGAATTTTTCAAAAAATTTTCAAATTTCATTTTTCAAAACCAGTGACTACCCTGTTGTTATACTTATGTTATTGAACGTCTTTACGCCTGTATAATAACAACAGTTATCATTATGCGAGAAGAGCGTCTTTAGCTACATACATTTCGGTTTCAAACAATGGATCAACGTTTTTTGTTGTTTTTGCTGATGTACTGTGTGAAATGTCGCGTTTTGTTTCAGATTCCGAAGGAACCCAATCGCGATGGAAAAATTGAAGTATCGGTGTCCGGTGATCAGGGAGCATGTGATCGAACGGTCGAATTGATTGAAGGACACTTGTCTGGCGAACGGCCGTTCCGACCACCAAGTGATGACTATCGTGGCGGTGGTGGCCGAAGTGAGCGTTTTGCTTAGTTTACACCACAACATAGTGTTATTTGTGACCACGGAGGGCTGGTATACAAGCCATATAATTTTAATACTGAAGGGTATTTAATGGAAATGTGCCGGTGCCGATGAATCCGACATCGTTAACAATCGACACTTTCGTAAGTACCGGCATCGGCATTGCAAAAATTGTCGATCCTTTGCCGGTAGTTTTTGCACACAATAGTAAGAAGCTAGGGATGCAATTAATTTCACTTGTTTTAGTTGGCTGTTACGGTTGAAGCGTCGTATTTATTCTGATGTAATGGTCGTATCCTATCTGTTCTTTAAGCATCGTGTATTAAAATTGGAATCGGCATCGGCAAAAATTTTGGTATCGACACATCTCTACTTTTGTGTAGTTTTTTCAATTAGAATGTGCGAACGTGCTTTATAAGCTTGTAACATTCAACTTGACGACCAGAAAAAAGTAAGCGGGTCAAGATATGCGTTTGTGCTTTATACGCATGAAATATTTAGCTACACTGATTAACAAAATATGTCCGGTCCGAGCACTACTTAATACACGTAGTTGCACCCAGGCTGCTCATAAACGCGCATGAAACTAATTTTATTGCCATTCCTTTTTCATATTCTCGTACAAAATCATTCAGCAAATATTTTATTCTCACAACTTGGTCGTAAAGATGAAAGGCATCCATTTCGAACTAATAATTTACCAGTTACAAAATTTTTAGATGTTTTAACGATTTGACAATTCACTGTAAAAAAATCCGGTTCTGGCGTTTTAGCATCGCCGGAACAGTGACAAGTTCGAGAACCGTTTTCTGCCGGAATTACAGTCGGAACAGGAATTTCGGTGGAACTCTGCGTGTACGCATGTTTCGCGAACGTTAGGCTGGCATATGCATTGTTCATTTTATTAATTGTGGCAATGAAGTTTTCGTATTAAGACTGCAAAGTCCATAAAACGAGAGCGTTAAAGTTTGTCGCAGTGTCATTCCATGCAGTTTATATCATCGTGTTAGTCAGTTCTTGTTCGTTTGCGCGAAGCTCGGCGCATGGTTTATATTAGAAACGGTGGAAAAATTCTATGGTTTATTTTACAACAATAATTGGAAGCAGATCAAGATTGTATATTGCTTACCGGTAGACTCGGCCTTTCAATTAAGTAGGGTGTGACCGGATATACGGTTTCGGTTAAATATCCGGTAAAATCTAATATTCGTATCCGGTAGAAACATACCGGATATTTACGACGATCGTGGTGACGAATATCATAAAACAGTTTTTGCAAGTGAGCGTCTTTAACAACTTGCTGCGATTACACCTTTGGGCAAGTTTTCAACTCTTATGTAAGCGAACGAGAGTTGAACACATTTTTGCATTAAATAATTTCAGTTTATCAGCAACAATTTTGAACTTCATAACAGACGAAAAACTTGAATACGCTAAAATTACTTCGAAAAAGTAGTTATTATAAGTGAAGTTATTATCGCAATATTTATTTCAGGTGGATATGGTGGTGGCGGCGGCGGTTATGGTGGTGGTCGTGGAGGTTACGGTGGAGGTATGTATGCGCTGGCGCTGTGAAATATGATTTCTATCGTTTGTTCAGTAAAGCCGAATGTCGAGTGTTTTGTAGAAACCGGGTAGCCGGTCAATAATGATACATCAAAGAAGGGGCAAACTATGCATTTTCAAATTTCACTATTTATTTCCAACTTTTTGACTTGTTGTGTATTTGAATTTGTTCTCGGTTGTTTATCGAATTGTAGTTGCGATTGACGTGCGTGACAATAGTATACAAAACGTATTCTTAAGACTAAGCGTAAAATCCTAGGCGGAAACAGTCTAAAGCTTAATCTTACTCTGCTGAAGTCTGGCATAAAATGGTACGTACTTCCCTTAAATAGTTGTTACACTAATATTCAGGTCGTGGAGGCTATGGCGGCGGCGGCGGCGGAGGAGGCAGCTGTTACAAATGCGGACAACCAGGACATTTTGCTCGCGAATGTCAGTATGGCGATCAGGGTGGATATGGCGGCGGGGGCGGTGGTGGCCGATGGTAGCCATTGTGGCAGTCGTTTGCGAACTAAACACCTGCACTACAGTGTTATGACGTCGATATAAACACGCGTCGACACATTGATGTTAAAACACACATTAAAATCATCGTTTTGTGGTTATACGTTATATATATAGCCAGCGTTCTTTTTAGGGGCGTAACACTCAATCTCTGTGCAGTGTATTCCTGAGCCTAAGCTTCACTGATATTCGAGTACCGTCGCAAGAGACGCATAAGCCTACGACTATTCGTTATCGCTTCCGACGGAAAGCAAACGTTCCTAAAAGGTATCATCGGCCTTCTCTATATTATGATTTACTGGTTATGGTTTTGTATGGAGGTTTTAAGTACGAAGTGGTTTAAGTATAAAAGCGAGTGGTAATCTTGTGACTGAAGGCTTGGTATTACCATAGTGCAGTGAAGAAGGCTTATGGTGATTGAAATTTAACTTTTACCGAATGCGATCCAACTTGATTTTTAATATCTATTCCACAACCTGAATTAGATTTACAACTAGAACAGTTAGGGTTGTGCTATATTTTTTAACTATACACCAATAGCATTATCCTAAGGTTTGCTTTTATACACTGTTAAAAGCATTTTCGTTGATGAACGGCTAGATGTCTTGTATGGTTGAGCTACGTTCCTACTGCATGTTAAGCTTTATACTTTTGGTTGAAAACCAGTTTTACGAACTGCAGTTTGAAATTCATTTGTCGTTTTATAAGGAGTTTTAGCGTTCTGAAAAAATTTGGAACGATCGTATCGCGTTTTTTCGTGTGAACTTTTACTGTAATAAAATTTTATAATATAGTGTGCGTTTAATAATCGGAGCATTTTTTTACCTATTGAGTGTTAAACCCATTGCCATTCGGATCGGGATGGTTATTTCGTTTCCGACACAGCTTTTCTGACTGGTATCGGAGATTATATCATCTGCCGTTTACTCGGTGCGAGTAATTACCTGATTTGTTGCTTCCCAGTTAGCGTTTCAAGCCGGAACAAGAATTGCTATGGAAACTAGCGTATTCTGCGTAATTTATCAACTGTACTAAACTTCGTCTGGGAATCATTTATACTTATCTATTCAGAATAATTCACCTTTTTTTGAACTAATTATGCAGTAATTTTGCCGCTATCCGTTTACGGATTCAAATTAGGAAATTATTCAGAATATGAATCCCGAACTCTACCACAGCTGTTATGGGGGTCAGCAGTATAGGACGCTGTCGACTGTTGTCTTCAGAACAGAATTATAATTTTGTATTTTAAATTCGTCTGCGAACAATGGTTTTTAGGTTGTCCTGGCAATTAGTTTAATTCTGTGTCCATTGACTAGTGAGTAGTTAAACCGTACGGAAAATGTCCGTCATAGAAATCGATCCTGGCGACGTTGGGCGAGTGATCGGTAAGCTTTGCCGTTATAGCTGAATAGTTCTTTGTGTGGGTGTTGTCCAACTACAATAGAAATACGTCGGCAAATGCAGTTCAGAAGAATTGAATTGCTATTCAGTAAGCAAAATCTTACTAAGTGCGTTGTTTTATATTACGCCTTTTCAACTACTCAGTTCCTGCTTTTTTAAAGTAATGTGTTTTCTCTATTACACGCTTTTAAATTAAGAAGAACTGAGCTTATTACTTAGTAATTTGTGAATTTGTAGGCTGTGCATCAGGGTGCAACCAGAATTAAGGATGCGGTGCTGTTAAATTCGGTATATTGTCACCGGAAATCTACAGTATTTTTCAAGTTTAAATTTTTCTTGTATGTAAATGTTTTTCACATATAATTGTAGAACTTGTTTGAACTATCTATTCCACGTTTACGATTTGTGTGATACCCATACTTTAGCACCACGTTTCCTGTTACTGCGTGTGTGGGTTTCAATCGGAAGTACATGTTATGGGTTCGGAATCAAATTTATTTTGTCGGAATCGGAATTTAAGTTTTAGTATATAGTTCTATTAAAAAGTAACGTGTATGACTTTTAACTTTTCGTTGTAGTATGTCTGTTTGTATTGTACACAGTTTCAGTAAAAATTGCTCGTATAGCTGACTGTATTTAGCGATCTATTAACGCGGTAAAATTTATATTAATGGTGGCCTGCCAATTTTCAGAACAGCCTGTACGTAGCCTTGCTTGACATCTACATAATTAGTTTACTGCTTACCGACGAATTTTGCAGTAACAGGTATTGTTTTGTTTGCCGCGTTTTTCGCTTTCTCATATATACCGGTACCGATTCCGGTATTTCGTAGTTCCAGTTGCACACTGCTGTATACAGATTAACTAGCTCAATGTCAACAATATAACGCAAGTTAAACGTAATAAACTGCATTGCAGGTCGTGGCGGTGCATTCATTCGTGGCTTCCAAGAAGCTCACAGCACACGAATCGATGTAAGTTTTTTTGTTAGTGTGGACTTTATGGTTACTGATGTTTTTAATGTAAAATGTTTGTCAACAAATAAATTGTAACGGGTTTCATTTTGTTACAGTCTCGCTCGCAGGTTTTCACAACAACAGCGCAAACAATCAGAGACAGAAATAGTGGCAGTGCGCATCTCAGTTGTCAGGCGCTCTGTTCCAGGGATGGTGTTCCTAGTTATAGGTAGTAGAATTAGGGTGCGACCACTCTTACATATAAACAGGGTGCGACCGGATATCCGGTTCCGGTTTTATATCCGGCAAAAACTGATATCTGGTTCCGTAATCCGGTTTGTGCCGATTAGAAAACTGTTTTTTACTTACAAGTGTGCGAACATCTTGTTGCGATTGGGTACATTTCAGGACAAGTCAAGAAGTTCAAGTTTTGACACGGTTTAGGCAGGGTGCAACCTGAATTACAATTTACCGGAACCGGAATTTGAAAATTTTACCGGAACCGGAAAGTGAAAAATGCATTTCGCCAAAAATTTCATTTTAATCATATTTTTTGCTCTGTTATTTGTGAAATAACCTTAGTCGAACATAGGTATTTAGTTTATTTGTTGTATTTTAAATTTTCATCATCGACTGAAGTGAAATCCACCATCAATCACTGTCAAGATTTATATATAGATTTCCAGTAAAATGTTTTAGTCCACAACAACCACTGCATGAACCAGCAATTCAAAAACACTAGAAGTACAAGTGGCTTTCAAAAGAGATTCTTAAAAATTAGCAAAGTTAAGAAGACGGCACAACAACCACTGCATGAACCAGCAATGCAAAAACACTAGAAGTACAAGTGGCTTTCAAAAGATATTCTTAAAAATTAGCAAAGTTAAGAAGACGGCCAAATTATAGCACCGGAATTTTTAAATCCGGTAAAAATTTACCGGAACCGGAAGGCGAAAAAATGCCGGAACCGGAATTCCGGTTGCACCCTGGTTTTAGGCTACTTTGTGTAAATATATAATTTTACAATATCCGGTAAATTAATATCCGGTCGCACCCTGCAAGTTGTCGGATATTTATCGCTTAAAACTATGTCAAACAAAACGATTAGATTGGCGCTATAGCGAATCACGTACGTAGTGTTAAATTATGCTTTAACCTGGTTGAGAACTTGTGAGAAGTGCCGTCAGGAAAAACACACTTTTCGAAAAAAACCCATGTTTTGCTGGATTTTTAATTTTCAAGCGTTAATAAACTAATATATCACATTATTCGCCCAAAATTTCACTTCAGCACCCATAACATTTTAGCATTATTCAACAAAGTGAAAAAATTGATTGAAACTTATACCGCTGGCGTTGATTAGCAGAAAAAATGTGACTAACGAGTATGTGTTGTTTTCTGTAGCGAAATCTCACTTTCGGTCGCGCCATGGGCTGAGGCCTAGGTATTCCGTTTTTGCTTTGTGAACAGAGCGCCTGATGACTTGGGCTGTTAACTAATGTGACGGAGAGTGAAGAGAGAAATGGCTGGCGTGTTTGTGTGCTATGCGGTGATTTTCAACATGCGGAACGGAGACAGAGGAAGGAAAGGAAGACAGCGCCCGATTCCTGTGCGCCCCCTCGTCTATGTGCTTCTACATCAGCGGATATATACACGTGCCAAGGTTTCTGCTAGTGACAAATATAATTTTTGAATTCTACGCTTAGACATGGTTGAAATTAAAACTTTGAACGCATTTTTCGGTTTGAAGCTCATGCAATCTTGCCAAAATTACTAAAACATTGCCGATTTAGCAGCAACCCAGGCTTAATTAATCTTGGTTGTATTGTTGCCAACATACACTGTGGTTGAAGGCGTGTCTTCGGGTGAACTTCACACATACTGTCCATTAACTGCGCTGTGCTAACAGGGTGTGACTGGACTGCGTTCGTCTTAGTTTAATGCAAATGTGCAGCGCGGAACTGGATTTTACCGGAATCGGAATAAGAACAGCAAATTTATAGCGGAATCGGAACTAGAAAATTTGTGACTATATGGATAACTTCTATTACTAAGTGGATTTAGGGTGTTAGTTGGCTGGCAACAATTCTGGAAAACGTCGCATGAACAAATTGGCAATCGTTTTTTGGTTCAGTAAAGCTAAACTACAATCAATTATTTTTGATAAATCGGAAATCCGGTTGCAGTCTGTTTAATGCATGTATATCCAGTACAGTTTTCGGTGTCTTAAAAGTCAAACGTGGTAGACAGGGTGCAACCAGACTTCCGGTTCCGGCATTTTTTCACCTTTCGATTCCGGCATTTTTTCACCTTTCGGTTCCGGTAAATTATTACCGGAATTAAAAATTGCGGTATTAAAATTTGGTAAGCTATTTTACTAATGCCGCATAGTATATAAACTTTGACAATCGCCTAAAATGAGCCATCGAAGATAGATTTCGCTTCCGTGGATTATGAAAATCCACAATACAGTAGATAAAGTGCATACCTATTTCCCACTAAGGTTATTTCTCGAATAATATTGCAAAAAAAGAAAATTAAGATGAATTTTTCGGTGACATGTATTTTTCGTTTTCCGGTTTCGTTATCTGTAATTTTTCCAAATTCCGGTTCCGGTAAATTGTAATTTCGATTGCACTCGAGTGGTAGAAATATATTTTATAAGTCTTATGATTTTTGCCAGCGTTATATATTTTTTACACTCTTTAAAATACTTCCGGTTACATCCTGTTTTAAATGGACTGGTATGACGAGTGAAGGAGCGCATGCTGCTATTTTGTAATATATATAACTTTTCTGGTAAGTGGTATGCGAATGTTTTTAGGCAGCATACGCCACCATCAGCCAGCCACCGACCGACCGCCAAAACTACTTATGGCCCGCCGCGTTATGGCACCACGTTTAACTGGATGCTATTTGAAACGGCGGTGGAAGGTGGCATTGGGTCATACTACTGGCTACTGACTGACAACTATGTTGTTTACGTTGTTCACGCTCACAGCCGCTGCGTGCGCTGTTCTTAACGTCACTCGCTGTTCTCTCTCTCAGTTTGGTCACAGCCGCTTGGGGATTTGTTTCTTTTCGCAAAAATGTTTGTCTCTATTGCGTTTTGTTTTAAACACTTAGAGAGCCGGCGGAACAGAGAAATTGGCGTGCTGTACTAAATTTCAAAAATTGCGTTAAATAAATTAAAATGGAATTATGATGCGGCTGCGGTGACGTGGAATACCTATAGTTTGGTGTGGTTTTCGTTTGACGCTGGTATTACTGACATTACCTACGTACATATCTTACGGTGTGATAACATTCTTAATTCTGTTGGTAGTTATATAATATGTAACCTGGCATGATATGAGGAAGTATAGATTCTTGTTCCAATGAACTGTTTCAGACAAATATTTTTGTCTGAATTTCTTTCTGTTTGAAACATTTTTCATGGTCGACAGCTTTTTAAATAACATTGATTTGCGTTAGCGGACCGACCGTTTGACTTAGTTTTCATAATATACTGCTTATCTACATGCTTTGAATGGTTTATTGTGTTACATCTGGTAGCCACCGATTAAACCACGGTGTTAGGTTTGCCCTATTTGTACGTAGAATGCAGGGAATTTTTAATTAACATGCCTACAACTCTATGCTCAATCACAACTTTTATTTTAACAGCGTAGAGCATTATTTTCACTCCGATCCGAACAGCGTATAACACTATTTGTATATTTGGTTATACACTGCAAGAAAGACATTTCGTAACTATCACGGTGCTTCCGGATATCCCGTTTCGGTTTAATATCAGGCAAAAACTGATAAACGGTTGCGGTATAAACCTCTCGAATACCGGATATTTACAGTTGTAGTGCCGAATATCAATATACCGATTTTTACAAGTGTGCGTCTTTAACATCTTGCTGCGAGTACATTTTTTCTGGGCAAGTAAGTTCAAGTTTTGATACGTTTCAGCTACGTTTAGCCTATGTAACCGGGTGCGAGTTACGCGCTTTTTGCATTAAATAATTTCAGTTTATCAGCAACAATTTTGAACTTTGGCAACAAATTCAATATCCGGTTTCGGTTTCCGGTAAATTAATATCCGGTGGCACCCTGGAAATATGTAGTATAATTATTGTTTATAGTTCTTGCCTGGGTCGAATAATTTATATTTACTAATTAGAAAATATTGTATGGTATGCGAATGAGGTATATATAGTTGTGAATCGTCGTTACCAATATGCTGTCGATTGTTTGACTTAAATCGTCGCTTACGCTATAGGACCGGTAATTATCAATTATTTTTCTGCTAACATTTGTATGCGTAGGTGCTCATTTTTTTACTGCAGGTTCCAAAAGAACCAAACAGTAATGGCAAAATTGAAGTGTCAATCACAGGCGACCCAGGCGCTTGCCAGCGTACAGCAGATATGATATTAAATCATTTGTCTGGCGATCAGCCTTTCAGGCCGCCGCATGACGAATACCGTGGCGGTGGCGGTGGCTTTGGTGGAGGACGAGGTTAGTTTTAGATTTAGTAGACAGTTGGCTGGGTGCGAACGGGAATTCCGACTTAAAAATAAGCCCATACCTTGGTATAAATCGTCGATTTCGATATTTTGGAAACAAAATACGTTCTTACAGAATATTCATTCATTGGCCCTGCCTGGTTCCCTGGACATGGATTGGCAACTTCGGCCCCGGTCAATTTCGGTATTTGGCAGGCCTCGGTCTTGCTTTTTTGAGTCTCGGCGGTTTGCAAATTCAGACCAAATTCTAAAACATTTACCGTTTTCTGTATAACCTTCCGAATACATATCAATTCGATATGGTTCCACCGGACATCTCAATTCCTGTTCCGGAATTGCACAACGTAGGAACCGAATTTTTTACGGTGTTACGCTAAATCATTTAATTATTAAAACAGTTTGTAGTTGCTTAAATATTAGTTTAAAATGAATGCCTTTACTACTCTTTGTTCTGTTTAGGTAATGAGTTGTTGGATTAAAATTTGATGGCTAATTTTGTAAAATTGATAAACGAATGCGGTGTTAAATTGTTTTAAATTCGGGTTCCTGCTCTGGCAGTCGTATCGTACCACAAATAGTTGCGTTTTCGCTTTTACAACATTTTAAGCCAAAGATAGTCCCAGTTAAGAAGTTAAATGTTAACTTAAATTTTGAACATAATGTTGCCCATAGTGCAACCGGAATTCTGGTTCCGATTAAGTTTATAACAGCCGGTTTTTATATCTGTTCTCAGCTCGCATTTCTTATATATATGAAATGCATGAATATTATAGAAACATGAGTAACATTCACTCTGAAACAGATATATTTTAGTGCATACGTACGTACAACTTAGTATAATAAGACTCGGTTATCTAAAACGTAAATTTTTGTGGAAATTTACAGCTCCGATCCCGGTACCGCTTCGAAAAAGTATAATTAGGTTTCGCTTTGAATCCTTATGTGCCCGCTACTTAAATGATTTTCCTTGTATCAGTAAAATGCTGGAAAATTTTAAAAAATTTATATCGCAACGAAGTAGTAGGTAGTTGGTAGGTATGTAATCTGCTGCACCCGAATATTTTGAAATGTTGCAGTTTAAATTGCCATTTAAATGTATATATATACTTCGTTGCCAATGATGTGACATACCATACTGTCTGAGATGCTCTTGTCACTTGTGATGACAACAACTGAGTCATGCACTACCAGCTGAGGCAACGTATTAATAATTTATAAAAACTGATTTTATGTTACTTAAGAGTCCAATGTTTACAACTTGGAGGATGCGTACGTACATATTTTCTTTAAAGAGTTGTGATGTGTGCTGCCGGCGTTTGTATAAAGGAACTTTTGTGTGAACAAAAATTTTCAATATGTACTTACTTGGTTCTTTTAACTGCGGCGGCAAGGCATTTTTTTGCTCACATTTAATAAAACCGTAGTGGTATTGGTGTATATAATAATTACAGATATTGGCATCACCAAGTATTTAAAAATAATAAATTTGCATTGACAGAAATTTTGGTATCAGCGCATATGATGACATCGTTATTTAAAATTCCATGGAACGTTATATATATATATATTATTTATTGTGATATGATTTCAGGAGGTTATGGTGGTGGTTACGGTGGTGGCCGTGGAGGCTACGGCGGGGGTAAGTGTATATATATATATATGAAACTTTGTTCATTCACAGTTAAATTGATTCATTTGTATTACGTACGTGTTTATTTTTGTATCTACGTAGTGAATACTCTGGCTAATAATAGTTACAGTCAGGGGTGCAACCGGAATTACAATTTACCGGAACCGGAATTTGAAAATTTCACCGGAACCGGAACCGGACAGTGAAAAATGCATTTCACCGAAAATTTCATTTTAATCGTATTTTTTTGCTCTCTATTATTTGTGAAATAACCTTAGTCGAACATACGTAGGTTTTATTTTATTTGTTGTATTTTAGATTTTCATCGTCGACTGAAGTGAAATCCACCATCAATGGCTTATATTCGGAGTACAAGTGGCTTTCAAAAGAGATTCTTAAAAATTAGCAAAGTTAAAAAAACGGCCAAATTATAATACCGGAATTTTTAAATCCGGTAAAAATTTACCGGAACCGGAAGGTGGAAAAATGCCGGAACCGGAATTCCGGTTGCACCCTGGTTACAGTGTATCTGAATCAAACTCGTTGTGTTGTATTTGAAAATGCAAATTATTTTCACTGTACCTTAGACATATAAACGAACGCTTAGCGTGTTTGTTGCTTGTATAAAGTGACCAAGCTGCAAAAAAATGTGCAGTCCTTGCTGCTTGCCCTGGCATTGAAAACCGGGTGTTTTGTCCACCGCGAAAAACAAATACGTAACATACCTATACGTTGGCGCTATGGCTCATATTGGTTGATTGCGGTACGTACAGCTGATGCATTGTTTATATGATGTATATAACCAGTAATATACGTACCGCTGGTGGTGCGCATGTTATTGTGAATTATGAGTTACAAATCGTACTTATATACTAAGCGTACGACGCCAGTTATATTGGATTTTCTGAGAAGAGTATTTATGCCATTGCGGTTCTAGGGGGTTATGGCGGCGGTGGTGGTGGTGGCGGCGGCGGCAGTGCATGCTACAAGTGCGGTGAGCCGGGCCATTTTGCACGTGAATGCCCTATGGATGGCGGAGGCGGTTATTCAGGCGGCGGCGGCGGCGGACGAGGTGCGCAATTAGTTTAAAGAAAGTTGGCTTGCTACATGTTTTCATGATTGTATTGTTTAATCACCGATTGCCAGTAGTGCATAGAGTTGTTGCTGTGCCATGATATGTTGAAAGCAAAGCGAAAACGCGAACCCGGTTTACACGCGTAGCATGTATGTTTACTGGTGGTGATTGGTTGAATTTTGATGGAGCCGTACCTGAGCGCGCACGCTGGAACTGGAAGCTTTGAATATTATGAGCCCCCGTGTGAAACTTGAAGCTTTCGTGAAACTTGCATCTGAAATTTGTTGATGTGCAAATTGCTGTTGTGATTTCTGTTCAGCCAAACATGTATACCTTACCCCTAGTTCTGCTTGTGTTTATATGCATTTTGCAGACGGCAGTGCCCGTGTGAAATTGATTATCCTGAGCTGGAGTGCTCTAAATTAATATCTAAGCGCGTTTATTTTCGAACAGAAGGACGCCTTCTCTCTCTCACTAGTTCAGTATTATCGGTTCGATTGGATATTTGTGTTTTGCAGGAGGCGGACGTGGCGGTGGTGGCGGAAGCTGTTACAAATGCGGTCAACCGGGACATTTCGCTCGCGAATGTCAAAATGGAGATCAGGGAGGATTTGGCGGCGGGGGCGGAGGTGGCCGTTGGTAGATAAACGTAGTTGCAAGCAGCGCAAAATACTATCTCAACGCGCAGAAGGAACATGTCTTTACTGCGATAATATTGTCTATACCTAATCAGGGTGCGACCGGAATGACTTGATTGACTTACTTTTACATGTTTATTCTGTCATACATGTATTTTAAATGTGTGCAATATAACTGGCCTTTGCAAACAGTTTTATTGAAAATATAAACACGTGGTTGCGTTGGCGAGATTTATGACACCAATCTGAACCTGTACACTGATCAGTGTTAGTGTGAACGGTGTAACACTAGCCTCAATGAATTAATTGTCCGGCTGCGGCCAAATATTAAATTATCCGGCTCCAACATTTTTTGGTATCCGGTCGCACCCTGGAACCTATCTATCCGGCTCCAACATTTTTTGGTATCCGGTCGCACCCTGGAACCTATCTATTGTGACATTGCGCGAATAGTGTTTTAACCATGTAAATATATACAAATGTTACATTATGTGTGGCGATGGTTAAGGCATCGAAAAACATGGGGCCACTGTGACGGGGAAATATTGATTGTAAACCAGATCGGTTGCCATGGTAGACGTACTGGTACTGGTTACTGTTTCGTAGATGCTGCAGTCCCTATAGAACAAAAATGAAAAATGTACTGCCTATATTTTAACTTGTTCCAGTAGCGTATTTACTGCGTATACATATTATATTCTGTTGTGTGCATTCTTACAATTTTAACTACTAAATAAGTAAACTTTTTGAATCGGTGTTCTTTGACGCTTTATGTAGGTTATGTATGAGTGGTTAGACGCCAGAATAATGGCAGTTCTGCAGCAAAACGTAAGACATTTAATCTTTTCCATCGACCAAGGGTACAGTCTACATTACTTAATTTTGAAAAAATTCGGTCAGTTAACTATTCAAAGTTGAACGTAGGATTGAATCTTGGATGCCTAAACCGTTTGAAAAATGAAAATTTTCTCTGCCGCAATTGTCAAGCAGTTGGCTGCCATAGCATTAACCCGGCTTTCTACCGAAGTCCGGCAAACCTTGGGTTGTGTTCTGGTACACGATGTATATCGTGAATGCCCATCGCTCGCTGAAGTAGAGTACCATTTTTGAGCTTATCATACTAGAGGTTGAAGATAATATTTTTGCATTTGAAGTTTGGCGTTACAGCGTGGGCTGAGCATCGGTTTTCAGGGTCAAGTACTTTAGGTTTATGCTTTAGGTCGCGTTGATTAGCCCAATATTTTGTTTTAAATCGTATATAGTCACAATGTCATGCGTACTTGGAATCGATTCATCGCATATTGGAGGTAAGATTCCTTATCAGCATGGGGGAGACTACATAGTTTTTAAAACTGGAAACCTATTTCACATGAACAGTGACCTGGTAGCAGCGTTGGTGAGGATGCTGGATCATTGTGCACTACTCCCTAAATTAATCCGTTGTATTTGCTTTTCAGCGTTCATTTGAAATTTTTTCTCATTTGATACCTATACATTCCATTTAGGCTTCCGTGTGCAAATTCTAGACACGTAAACATCGACATCGAAATTATAAATAATAGCCAAATTCATTTTTTAGATTTTGATGCCAAATTCTTCATTTTTTTAGATTTTGATGCCACAACTGTTAAAGCCTTGGAAACAATGTATAATGCAACGATACAAGTAAGCAAGATTAAGGAGTAGGTTGGGGCGCTGCCGTCCACTGGAATGCTGTAAACTGAGATTGGGTGTATACAAAAAGGTTAAACGACAAGCGTGTGCTTGTAAAATGTACACATATGAGGGTGCCGTTATACAATTTGGTGCTGGATCATATGTCTGATTCAGAACGAGTTCCAATTCCGATTGAGCGGTCAGGAATTTTGAAATTTTAATTTGAATCCTACGTGTGATACGTTGCATAAAAATTCTATATTATTTTCTATTAAGTTCCTTTCAATGAGTTAACTAATCAATGATTTTACCAGCCAACAGACACCCTAAATCAAGATTATATTTGTCAACAGAAATTATCGGAACAGTGGCAATCTTTCAGATTCCGATTACAATTCCGGTATAAATTTGTGCTGTTCCTACTCCGGTATATGTAATCCAGTTCTGCTTTGCATCCTGATACGCGAGCAGTAGCGTCCGTACCGGATGGCGCCAGACAGCACTATGTATTATATTGACCTGGAAGTTAGACGATAAACGTATCGCCGTGCGGTTGTGAATGATGTTAAATTTTCCGCAATCAGATGGCTGGATAACGAGTTATGATTAAATAAGTGGTTTTCTGCATTCTCAAATCATTGGTAGCGCGCCAAATTACTTATTTGACCGTAACTGGTTAGCCAGATGCTACTTAACGCCATTCAACTCTTAGGGCGCGGAATGGTTAGGGGCAGGAATGGGCTGACTCGGTTTAAAACCTAAACCGGTCAAGAAAAGTCTCGGTCAATTTTTGGTCATCACCGAAAAATTAAAATTTGCAAAAGAAACAATTTCTATACTTTTTTCGTTGTTTGTTGTGTTTTTTTACAGTTTTTTGTATTTTTCATAGCATTTTTGTTTTTTCAGAATATCTGCTCGTAATTATTGCGTAACTGTTAAATTTCGGGGCTGAAAAACAGCTATCGGAATTCACACTGATGTTCAGGACATATATATTTGGATTTATAAAAAGTATACGGATATAGCGCCACTTTGAGGTGTTTTTAACATTTGGTTATGCTCCTTGGATTCGATTGAAATGATATATTAATTACAAACATAAGTGCTATTTTTGTATAAGGTTTCTCGGTTGATTGATGCTGATCTCTGTTACAACTGTATTTTGGATGTGCAATTGTAGTTTTAATATATTTGTAATTTCAGTTGTCTTCAACGTTGAACAGTGAACAGCTATATGAAATGACTGTAGATGGTGAATCATCGGCGTGCGACGCAGTGGCCGATGCAGTTGCGCAGCATTTAACTGGCGAACAACGTTTGCAGTTTAATTTCGTGACGGAATCTTATCATAATCAAGCACCACCTTCCTCCCAATATCAAAGACCGCCGCCACAACAGTTTCAAAGACCGCCGCCGCAACAGTATCAAAGAAATGGTTGGTGCATTGTTAATACTTTATAGTTTATACATAGCGAGGTGTCTACAAGAACTTGAATTTGCCGGAACAGGAACAGTTACCAGAGATGAATTTCTTTGTAGAAACAGGACCAGGATCGTCAGGAATCGGAAATTGCAAAGTAATTTTCATAACGAATTACTGTTGGACTTTTTAGAAAACTTGCCAAAAAATGGCTTAAGTGAATTTTTAGCTGTTGAAAGTTTCATGTAGGTCATATTTTAACTTCACATCATAGAGTACAAATTTCAAAGACAATGTTGTTCCAATATTTACTTGATTATAAATAATTATGCAACAAAGCCGTAAAAATTCCAGTTCCTGCATCTATAAGTGCATGAACAGGAATTGAAATTGGATTACTTTTGCAGGAATTCCGGTTGAACTGTGATACATACGCTTGTGATTACCTTTCCACGCATACATAATGCGCAAATTTAGATGGTTCTTTTAAAAATGCACTGCCCGGTTCTGGTATTCGGTGAACTAATGTCCGGTCGCATTCTAACGTACGTTGTACGAACGTATATTTTTAATTTATTCTTCTTTATGTTGCCTGTGATGATAGTGTGATATTGAGCTGATGAGCGCTCTGTGTCATCATTGTGATAACTTTGTTGTATCCATGCCGTGCATCACCAACTGAGGCAACATTACTGTTGTAAACGCAATGATATAAATTTAGCGAGATAAGTTTTTTGGTTAATATTCTGTATAATTGCATTTTGCGCGCCTGCAGGTCCACGGAGTCAGAGTCGGCGAAGGACTGGTTCCTGCGTTTGCTGCGCATGCGGTGATACGGGTCATCTTGCGTGGGAATGCCCCAACACGCGTAAGTTTTACTTTATATATTTCGATTTCTACTTTTCCTGAAAATTTGTCAACATTTTGGTTGGTTTAAGTTTTATGACTAAAAATGTTTTAAATTTCACCTGACATTTTTTACAGAAATTTTCATGTAACGGAGAATCCTCTCAAATTAAGAGATCTACTGGAGCAGTCCCGTCTGGAGTAAAGTGGGAAAAGTAGAAAATTTTTTATCTGGTTCTTGGTTCAACTGTGTAAGAGGTGATTATTTAGCGAGATAAGTTTTTTGGTTAATATTCTGTATAATTGCATTTTGCGCGCCTGCAGGTCCACGGAGTCAGAGTCGGCGAAGGACTGGTTCCTGCGTTTGCTGCGCATGCGGTGATACGGGTCATCTTGCGTGGGAATGCCCCAACACGCGTAAGTTTTACTTTATATATTTCGATTTCTACTTTTCCTGAAAATTTGTCAACATTTTGGTTGGTTTAAGTTTTATGACTAAAAATGTTTTAAATTTCACCTGACATTTTTTACAGAAATTTTCATGTAACGGAGAATCCTCTCAAATTAAGAGATCTACTGGAGCAGTCCCGTCTGGAGTAAAGTGGGAAAAGTAGAAAAATTTTTATCTGGTTCTTGGTTCAACTATGTAAGAGGTGATTTTTAGGACGCAAATATTTAATTTTGCTTATAGGTTTATCTCCTGCCTTACAGTTTTATTCGAGTCGCAGTACCGTTTTGCCTTAGTTTTACAACAGTAATGCGCGTAATGTTTGCATATTTCTTTGCAGCAGTGGAAAATGTCTACAGACAGAAAGGGCTATGCTATAAATGTGGGAAACTTGGCCATGTCGCACGCCATTGTTCGACTTGAAGCTTTTTGTAATACACGACAGTCGAAGGAGGTTAATCTAATCACAACAGAGCGGGTACCGGTTGTGTTTGGAGCGGGTCGAATTGGACACGGTTCCTGGTGAAATAAATACAATACATTCCATTAACAAACACTCCTGTATTCGGTGATTTCAAGTTGGTGGTCTTTGCGAAGTAATATGCAGTTTCGTGAACAGTTAATAGCATATTGATATCAACAATGTTAAGAATTTTTTTATTATGATAACATTTTTATACGCGAACCTGTGTCAATTTTGTTTAAATAATAAAGTAATAATGCGCACATGATTTGCGGTTTTCGTTGCCTAGACGATGGTGCACACTGCCTAAGTTACTTTACTTTATTGGTGCTTAAAATGGACATTTTTTGTTTCTGCAGTTAGACGACAGTGTACCGATGTGTGTATATACCTCTTTTGTACTTCGCTGGTACAACTTATGGTCTGCAGTATATAAATGCAATAAAATTGGTGCTAGTTGCTTTTCATTAAAAGGGAGCTGATTGTTGCCTATTGTTTGAGCGGATAAATCCTGTCGCGGTAATGAAAGCATTAGTAGTTCCAGATTGGTTATAGAGTTTTTGCGTATATTACGTTTGAGAAGATGGCTCTTTAAGAAATGTTTGCAATTAAAGTCGGGGCGGCCTTGTCCGACCCGTCCGTCTTTCTAGCCGCCCTATAGGGTAGGACGGTTGCAAAAAACGTGCCTCACGAAAATATAACAATCGCATCATTTCATTGATTTTTATGTAGATTTCTACATTATGCATTTTTAATGTGTTTTTTAGATTAGTTTTACATTAACTTACTATTTCTTATCACACTATATCATAATACAAAGGTTCGTTGATCATGGTACGTTTGTTTTCAACAGCAAAAGCAATATTCAACCGAATTGAACGGGCTGTGCATTTCGTGTGTTTAGATATTTTCTAGCTTGTAGGGTTCACCCGGATCTCGGGCTCCGGCAAGCAATCGACATCTGGCTGCGGTATTGCTGAAAAGTATTATCTGACTCTAAATTATAGTATTTTTATGACCAAAATCATAATATTTCGCTGTGAACTTTTTTGTCGAAATATATACTTAACTATCCGGCTCCGGCAACTACCGGAGCTTAGGGTGCGACCGGATATTAATTTACCGGAACCGGATATTGTATATATTGAAATAATTTATTTTTCGCTGTATTTTAGCGTGCTCAAGGTTTTTGTGTGTTATAAACTTTATAATAGCTGCTGATATACTGAAATAATGCCAAAATGCGTTTAACTCTCACTCGCTTTTAAGTTAAAAATAGCTAAAACGTATTCGAAACTTGAACTTCTTGAATTGCCCAGAAATGTAACCGCGACCAGATATTAAAGACGTTTACTTGTAAAAAGCAATTTCATGATGTTCCGCACCACAACCGTAAATATCCGGTAGGTTTATACCGGATACCGAAACCGGATACGGATATCAGTTTTTACCGGATAATATACCGGAACCGTATATCCGGTCGCACCCTGTTGGAGCTGGATATTGAACTGGCCAGCTCCAGGATTTTTTGGTATCCGGGCTGTCGTTGAACCCAGATGTCTTGTTATGTGTATTGATTTCGTCTTTAGATTCCTGTATCTTGATGTCATTCGTGACAATACTATGTTTTCAATGATACATTTTACTGTTGTGAGTCGCTTTCAAAATGCATGTGAGGAATTCCAATGGCTTTTCATGTGTTTATTACAGGCTCGCCGCTATGATACGAGGACAACAATATTTTCGCCAGAAGGTAAGCTTGTTAGATTTGGGTATTCGATAGCTCAATACTTAGTGCGTACGGTGCAGTATGTCGTAGGCCAATCTGCTATTCTAAGCAAATAGCCATTTGCCCAAGCTAAACTGCTATTGAACATATAGACGAATCACATTTGATTATTTGGACAGGGGCTATATTGTTGACCAGTCAGCGTTGGTTTTACGTTTCTGTTGTTTTGTTACATCTCACAATCCTTATTTGGCCTAGGCCAACATGCTATTTGCTTAGTATAGCGCACTGATCTAGGCCAATTGTCAGAATTTGCTAAACCGAAAATTGCAATGGCTTGAACGGAAGTTCGGAGTAAAATTTTTCATGAAAGAATACATAACTTAACTCAAATTTTTTCGCAATCCACTGCTCTTTGCCATTTACTTTTGATTGAAATTGGGTCTAAAAATGGATTCATATTTTTGTACAGACATTGATATTGTACTGCATTGTGAATGTATGGCATGTTCTAGATTTTATTGACATTAAATAAATTATCAATAATGTGAGAAATTTTGGTTTGTAGGGCGCCTCTATCAAGTCGAGTATGCAATGGAAGCAATCTCTCAAGCGGGTACGTGTTTAGGTATACTGGCGAACGATGGCGTTGTACTTGCTGCTGAACGCAGGACTGTTCACAAGTTGCTCGATGAAGATTTGATGTCGGAAAAGATTTATAAATTACATGAGTGAGCGTTTAAATGATGTTTTGTTAAAATGCCGACACTTTTAGTAACAATGTTTGTGTGTGTTTAGCGTTGCTTTGGAAAGTATATACATATGTCGTGTTTTATGGTATATTTATTGTGCAATGTTTGTTTTGACTATTTTAGATGGTTTTTGACTTTTTATAGCATTATTTGTGGCAACGAATTCGTCACTAATTGATCAATGAAGCTTGCTATCAATTGCGCATTATTGTTTATAGGATTTGTTACTAAACTATATGTTTGTGTTTTTGTAATTTTTCTGTTTTAGAGATATGGTATGCAGTGTTGCAGGCATTACGGCTGACGCGAATGTGCTCACTGATTTTCTAAGGATCAGTGCCCAAAGGTGAGTGAAACATTTTCATGCCGTTTCAAACGACGATTTTGCAAGAACTAATTTGTGCTTCGAAATACAAAATAAGACTACTTGTTTAAAATCTGTTGGTAATTTTTATTTCAATTGAGCTGTATTGCGTATGCTGGTTAGTCAAATCAAAGATGGTCTGTCTATAAGTCAGGGTGGCGTAAAACTTGTCGTCCGGCGCTGTCCGTCACCATACGGTATTGTACGTGAGTTATTAGCATACGCTACTGTATGGTGACTTACGACGCAGCAACGGTGAAGAACGCCGCCGGACGGCATCAAAAGTAAAGCGCAACGTTTCGCTGAACGTAGAGTTGTGGTAATTGCGGTAAGATGAGTTGTTTTTTAATAAATTACGTAATTCAAATGATTGTTGATGTTTTGACAGCCAACGGGTTATATCATGCTCCAGGTACTATCTGCGATATCAAGAACCGATCCCATGTGAACAAATTGTTCAGTATCTCTGTGATATGAAACAAGCCTACACACAGTATGGAGGTATGTTGATTGGGTGAATGTTAAACTTGGTACGTCACTAACGTATGCGTCCGATTGAAAACGCGAGTCACATTTATCACTTTTAGAAATCGCTGATAAACCGTGTTAAGCTGATGATGCTTCAGCAAATGTATAGGTTGGTGGTTGTTATTAGCGTTAATAACAGTACGCATAACGTTGTTTAGCCCAAATAACAATTCTTGGTTATGAACTGTGCCAGACCTATCGTACGCAGAGAACAAAAAAAATTTTGCATTTTCGGTTTCCTAATAAATTTAGCGTAACCCGAAATAATAAACTTGGTTATTTGGACGTATTGCGACAAAGTCTGTTTGCATCGACACAGCTGATTGATATGTTTATATACTAGCCAATTAAACGTTGGTCATGTTTCAGGCAAAAGACCATTTGGCGTTAGTTTGTTATACATGGGCTGGGATAAACACCATGGATTCCAGTTGTATCAGTCAGATCCGAGCGGAAACTATGGCGGTTGGAAAGCGACGTGCATAGGAAATAACAGTCAAGTTTGTGTTTTGATTTTGTTTCACAATATTTAATTCAAAAGAACACAGTGTGTAGTCTTGAGCGAAAATTGGCGTTTTTCCT
Organism: Enoplolaimus lenunculus; assembly: GCA_030248215.1. Lineage (NCBI taxonomy): Eukaryota > Metazoa > Nematoda > Enoplea > Enoplida > Thoracostomopsidae > Enoplolaimus > Enoplolaimus lenunculus. The sequence continues at coordinate 68,152 of JASANG010000135.1, forward strand.
AGTATACAAGTCGTTATTGCTTGTAAACATACAGGCGGTGACGAAGAGATTGATGTTGGGCGTGATGTTGGGCGCCATAGGACGCGCAAGACTGGGCCGAGTTCAGCCTTGGTAGTGAAACAAGGCCGCCTCATCGGATATGAGGAAAAGTCAGACGAATAATGATTCCATTTGTTTTAAGGCTGCGATCTCGATGCTTAAACAAGACTACAAAGAGAACGAAACGAGCTTGGAAGACGCGTTGAAATTGTGTATGAAGGTGCTTGGTAAAACTCTTGACGTCAAACTTAGCGCTGATAAAGGTAACACCATTCATGTACAGTCCATAAATGTGAATTATCCCTAATTGTAGTGTATAATTGACTCCAGCACCAAATAAAGTTGAGTTCAAAACTTTAATGTGTATTTAAGTTTTGAAAGTAATTCTTAAGCGGGTATAACCGTGCATTATCGCTCAAGCTTTTGATACAAGGACAAATAAACGTTTAATTCAACGAATAGTTGCAAGACCGGATGAATATTCAGTGTACGAGGTGCCGCGGAGGGTGGATTAAAAATAAATAATCCGTAACCGAATAGCAGGGTGTACCCTCTGGACACGCCAAATCAATATCAGTCCCCCTCTTATTCGAGTCACTACAGTGGGTGGGAATTTTACCGGAAGCGTACTTTTATGGTTTGTGCAGTTCAGCTTCTTTGTTTAATGTGCCTGATTCTCTATGGTAAGACAGTATAACCTTGAGGTGTGAACTTGACGTAAGTTAGGAGGGTTGCAGCAATTTTTTTCAACTGTGCGGCCCATGTAAAGATCAGGGGCGGAACGTTTTCCTGTGGGACTAGAAAAGAGTAAGGTTTAGCTTTAGACTATTTTTTTGCTGGGCTTAGGCTTAGGCTTAGTAATATGCTCATTCTTACGCTTAGGCTTGGGCTTAGGAATATGCTTATAATACTGTTTCGCTCCTGTTCTTTACATTGGCCTACTTTGCAATGACTGTTTTTAAACGTGACACATTGTTTGTGCATTTCAGTTGAAATCGCAACATTAACACGAGTTGATAATACAACTAAAATCACAGTGATGTCGCAAGAGGCACGCGAAAAGTTAATCAAAGAACACGAAGAACGTGAGCGACAACGAGAAGAAGATGAAGCGAAAGCGAAAGCCGCTGCAAAAGCTGCGGAAAAATAGTTCACTGTTTTAATATTTATTTTTTGTTGAAAATGTTGAGCCGCTATTTTTATTAGGTGAACACATTTCTTTGTTGGGAGCTTGTACTTAGGCTTGCTGCGGGGCTCAGCAAATCCAATGTATGGTTGTGGTTTTGACTAGTATTTCGATTGCGGTCTTACTTGCAAATGTTTGAAACAAACTGAGTTTATCGTTGTCCGTGCTGGCTATTTTAAACAAACCGTTCGACGTTATCATTTTCGAATAGAATGTTGAGAAACTATATATAGCAAGTGAAAATGTAAGCTAAAATATTTGAACAAGTTTGAACGCAAGAAAAATAATAAAAATCATTGTTAACCCTTTCTCACATGAATATTTTAAATCATTGTTAACCCTTTCTCACATGAATATTTTCTATTTTCCCTGAAACATACTTTTATGCTTGGATTCGAACTCCAGTGACTGGAGTGGGAGGCGTATACCATTACCACTCAGCTATAGGAGCTTGACGCTTGAGCCCGAGGGGGCTCGCACGTCTTGTGGTGATTTAGTACTATGTATACGTGTTGCAATTGTCGAACACGGTTGCGATATATATTATTTAACGTATATACACTGCGCTGAGTTGCCTATAGGCAACTCAATGTGAGAAGGGGTTATATCTTTAACGGGCCGAAATTGACTGAAGATTTCGATCCAATAAACCGATCAACGCAGCGTTTATGGTTTGATTTTGCTGGATGGATACGTTTACGTTTAATGATTCCGTTGGCAGTAAAGCGGGAAAATGCCTTTTCATATTTGAGCGGAATATCCTTGGATTATGCTATTAATTGGATTGAGATTAAATATGCTTGCAGCCACATTGTATGCGGAAGCGGAGCTATTTTATTGCACTTAATTTTCTAAAGCTTATTATGTTTGTGACATAAAAAATCATGTACTCTACCGTACCACTTTAAAAGGCTTTCGGTTCCATTTTTAGTTGAATATTCAAATTGCCATAAATACAACTCTGCCTTAAATTCGTCATAACCATTTTTAACCCAGCGAAAATATTAAAAGTAATAGATTGTTGTTCTCTATGTTTTAATTTACTAGGCGATTTTCCCTTTCATATTTGATTGCTTACAGTTTCCAGTCTAAAATTAGTGACAACCTGTGGCTCTGAAGTATGTCAGAAACCGCGGTTTGATTTCGAGGTATTTTACTTCACGTAAGGCAAAATAATGTTGATAAATGATGACAATTAACGGAAAGGTATTTATTTTTGGCTTTAACCATGGTAACAGACCAAAAAATACAAAAAATTGCCAAATATACGCGAATGTGCAAAAATAGCCAAATTAAAAATTACCATTGAATTGAACGAAATTCTTTCAAGTGTTCCTTAAAGTTGCAAATTATAAAGACTTAATAAAGGTTAAGTTTGAGCAAATTTTGTTTTTCTTTTACGATATCGCGCTGAGGTTTTAAACCTGTAGCGGAAGTTTTTACGTTATTTCAGCGTAAAAATATAATCTCATGTTTGCTCGCATTCTCTACTTAGTTTAATATTAACCAAAATTACTAGAAAACCGTGTTCTTTTAGTTTAAATCAGCCCACTTTTACACATCTAACACAGAATGAATCCAACTATGCCATGGTGTAGGTTGTTTTGAACTTTGCGTGTAATTATTTGTCTAAGCCATGCGTGGATTATGCGCGTATATATAAACGCTAACTCTTACAGTTGAAATGTTTGTATTAATATCAGGGTGCAACCGGAGGTGAAACGAAAATTGCCGGAGCCGGAGGTGAAGCAAAATTATGTAGTAAAAGTGGTTAATTTGTTGATTTTAGCCAATATCTACAATTTGTTGTTTTAAGTTGTTTGATTTTACGCTAATCATCTGCGACATTTCGAAAATTCCTTCCTGAAAATTGTGACAAAAGTAAAACGAAACGCTCTAAACAGATAAATTTTGCAAAATTATGGGAAATTTTACTACCGAAATTGCCGGAACTTGCGGCAAAATTTCTACCGGTGCCGGGACCGAAGGCGATTTTCAGCCGGAGGCCAATTTTTTGCCGGAGCCGGAGGTAGACCTCCGGTCGTACCCTAATGTTCTATTTTAGTCCAGCGAAAAAACGATTCGCCTCTCAATGTAAAACAACCACTCATGCACTCCAAGCAGAATGCAACGATAAATTTTAAGTTTATCTGCCATTTGGGCCCATGTAAAGATCAGGAGCGGAACGTTTTTCTATCTAAGCTTTAGACTAATTTTTTGCTTGGCTTAGGCTTAGGCTTAGGCTTAAGATTAAGAGTAAACTCATTCTTACGCTTAGGCCTAGGTTTAGGCTTTGGCTTAGGCTTATAGGAATAGGCTTATAATACTGTTCCTCCATTGTTCTTTACATTGTCTGCCATTTCAATCACATTTTCGATAGTAAAGTTATTTGTTATGCTCTAAAGTCGTGGCTTTGTTGCAGTACAAATATAGCTGGAATTTCCGTATACCACTACCGGATGCAGCCTGATTAAACCGGATAAATATATTAAGGTAAACGAGGGTAAATTCTATAAAATTTTATTTTACTGTTCATATTTAAGGGCCTTAAGGAACCATGTATAGAACAGGGCTGCATCGTTTTGCGGAGGGACTATAATAGAGTCAGTTTAAGCTTTAGACTAATATTTTTGCTTAGGCTTTTGCTTTAAGGCTTAGGCTTAGGAATAGGCTCATCCATGCGCTAAGGCTTTAAGGCTTAGGCTTAGGCTTAGGCTTAGGTATATGGTATACTACTGTTCCGGCCCTGTTCTATACATGAGCCAATTTAGGTATAGCTGTTTTAATGGTACCTTTGACACTGATACGATTACGTATAATATTTCGAAATCACACCAACAGCTGGTAACCGATAAAGGGCTTATAAAAGGTTTCAAATTTGAAGGCAAATTGTATTTTCTGCTATATTTCACTGGTTTAACTCCTAGTCTACTTCGGTGCGTTTTGAGTTAATACATATATTAATACGGTCGCTGCAAATAATGGTTTTTATGATTCTCAAATCTCAATGTTTTCAAATCGAACCAAGTCCACACAAAAATAAACTAAGGCCACTGGTCAGCTCCACTTGCTATAAGAAATGGCTTTAGTTTTGCAGCATAGGCATGTGCGGATATTGTAAAAGTTACAGTCGAGCAGGGTACAACCGGATGTCTACCGATGGTTCCTTCAAAAATCGACTTCCGGCTTCTTCTCCGGTAGAATTTGTACCGGAAGCTTTGACAATTTCGGTAGTGAAATTTTGCATATAATTTTACAAAATTTATCTGTTTTTGCGCGTTTCGTGTTAACATTTGACGCAAATTGAGGCAAGAAATGCCACAAATTTTGTAAAAAAATAAGCGTAAAAACAAAATGATTTAATAACACATTACAGATATTTGCTAAAATTAACAAATCAAACATCATTTTCACTACAAGTTCACCTTTCCTCCGGCTCCGTCAAGTTTTGTTGACCTCCGGCTCCGGCTTCGATATTTCAACTTCCGGTTGTAGCTGGCAGGCGAGGTTGACTGGTTGTAGTTAGCCTACGCGCCGGAAACCATGTGACAAATTGTTAATGATGTTACATACACTGTAAGTTTCAGTGAGTTGAATCACTTAGCCTGAGTTAGGACTATCAGAACTCACAATTTTGAGTTGATTCAATTCGTTCTGAGTTAATTAATCAACTCACCCAGAGTCAACTCAACTCAGACTGAGAATTAGCTTAACTGAGAGTGAGTCAATGTTTACTGATATTAATTAAGAAATAGTCAACTCGCTAGCTGAATTGACTAAACAACTCATTGGAATTTACAGTGTAGATTCAGCTTTTGTATTTCTCACCTTCGGTTTCAAGTTACAGAAATATTAAAAATTAAAGTTGATATTTTATTGAAATTTTACTTGATTTTGTAAATCTTACTTTATCAAAACAATGGCACAGCGGAGTAATCGTTAAAGGATACCAAAATAAAGAGGACGCAAGCAGCGTGATTCAAATGGTATTCTGGATCGAAGATGTATTCCAGCATATGATTCCTCCGGTTCCATCAGGATCACATCCGCAGTTATCGATAACTAAACGGTTAGTTGGCGTTGACGTTTGATGTCGCCGCGCAATTGTTCCACCAAACGACCAAACACTATGCAGATCAGGTCAATGCTACTTTTAGGGCCGTAAAACTGCACAAAGGATATTCCTAAGCCTAATCCTAAGCCTAATTTCACTCTGAATGATGAAATTTTGGATTTTTTAGGCTGTACTATACTTGCGGAATACATCGAAATTCTCGATAATTATTAAACTGTCATCACAAGCTTTAGCTTAGGCTTAAAATTATTGGTCAAAAACAAAATCTTTATCATAGTTGAGTTTGTTCGAATTTTAGTACACGGTAAGAAATGGTAAGTAAAATTGACTCTCTCCGAAATAGGCTTTTCTTGACTACACAAACTGAGTTAAATTCAGCTCTCTGAATCGCACGTTTGACTCTGGCGGAGTCGAATTTGTCTCAGTTTGTGTAGTCACGAAAAGCCTATTTCTGAAAGAGTCAATTTGACTTACCATTTTTGCAGTCTATAGGATTTAATTAAAAGATGTAATATTTTACACCGATAGTTAGTTCTGCACTTTAAATTTCAGTGAGTTGATTTTAACTCAGAAGGAGTTGAATCCACTCAGAAGTCTGAGCTCTGAATTAGGCCTTTCAGAGCTCAGAATTCTGAATTGACTGAACTATTTGTGAATTATTAAATTAACTAAACGCAGAAGTGAATCAGCTCAGTGTGGAGTTAAGGTTCACTGTCTTTTAATTCAGAAACAGGCAAAAATATACAATTCTCTCTCTCTGAGTTGATTAATCAACTCATCGGAATTTACAGTGAAGTAAACTTTTTCCTTACCGAGTCACATTCTTTAGTGTTTAGTTGAAAATTTTAGAATTTTTCAAAGTTGTTTGTTTACCAAAATCAAAACAATTTTTTTTGTATTTTTGACAATCAAAATACCGTATTTTTCTTATTGTGATGAACGCTACATTCAATGTACAACCACAAACGCTCTACTGAACATAAAGAGTTGTTTACTGAGAAGAAATCTAAGCTACTGGTATACATACCAGGTTTGCCAAATTTACTATTTTGAACATTATTTTTTTACCGTAGGTACGAGTAACTACAAAGCTGGCTTTTCAGGTGTCTTCAATTTAGCTTATTTTTTGGGGCACAAAGCCGTATTCATGGTTGTAACTTTCGCTAATTTTTCAAAGCCTAACGCGAAATGTTCCAAAATTCTCTCACCGTTCAACGCATTTATTGGTAAATACATATGTTATGACCAGTTTTAAATACACGAATGCGACATGTTTCTTACCAAAAACATAAAAATCGATGTAACGGAAAATGACTCAGTTAATAGTATCTTTATAGATACTAAATAAGAATTTTTTCATTAACCCTTTCTCACATGAATATTTTCAATTTCATATGAGTGTAGTTTCAAGGTAGGATTCGATCCCCAGTCTCACGGGTGGGAGGCGTTTACGATGACCACTGAGCTATAGGAGCTTGACGCTCGAGCCCGAGTAGACTCTCACGTCTTGTAGAGATTTAACACTGCGCATATATGTTATATATGTTAAACACTGCTCACAGTGTGTGTATTGCTCGTACATTATTTTATTTAGTTGCTCTTAATTGTAATGGCATTAATTTCTGCTACACTGCAAAAAATGCAGAGTCAAATTGACTTTCTCCGAAATAGACTCTACAGGACTACACAAACGGAGTCAAATTTGACTGCGCCAGAGTCAAACGTGCGATTCAGTGACTCGAATTTGACTCAGTTTGTGTAGTCCTGTAAAGTTTGCATCGGGGATAGTCAATTTGACTCACCATTATTTGCAGTGTACATTGCCAATCCATATTCCATAATACGAATTAGTATTGTTTGCAAACTACTTGGATTCAATATTAATAAATAAAATCAGCTGAAGCCAAAACTTTGCCATGAAAAACGTAGCAAGTCTCTTTAACGCATATATATTGAATCTGGTGCCGGAACAAGAACGTGGAGCCAGATCAGGAACCAGGTGCCAGAACAGGAACCAGGTGCCGGAGCAGGAACCTGGTGCCGGAGCAGGATAGGGTGGTTCCCTCCAAAATTCCGCGGTGGGGGCTCCGTGTGATTACCGGAATATTTCTCAAACTTTATGTTTAAAATCTTAAAATTGGGTTACGCTTCCCACTCCAGTCACTGGAGTTCGAATCCTAGCATAAAAGTAGGTCTCAGGGGAAATAGAAAATATTCATGTGAGAAAGGGTTAAACCCGGCTTCTATTCTCAGCAGCGAACTGTTTCGCCATTTGTTCCTGACAATTTTAAAAATTTAGTCCAAGCCCCTGCCGCTTTATTCTATTCGCTATTGCCAATTAGACCGCGGAGAGCTCACAGCCAATAGGAAACGACAATTGTCGAAAATGATTGATTGAAAAAGTTTTGTAAACAAATGATTGTGAGTCATTGGAAAAACAATAAGTTTCAAGGTTTACATCCCTTATTGATTGGTTGATTAATTGTTGCCGAACCGGTGGCGTTGCTAGGATTTGATTTTGCAAGAGACATCGCAACCTCATTTACAATACTTTTTTAGCTGCCGAACCAAGCGAGCGAAAGAGAATACTTTCGAGTTTTACAAGTTTTAAAGGCTGTAAAAATCTACTATAAATTCCTGGTTGAGGGATTGTAAAAATGTTCAAATTTTTTAGCTTTTGAAACCGCTTCACTTGAGCGTTTTTTATTAGGTTTAATTGTAAAATTTGTTGTGTTTTTTGCTTTTAGGAAAGCATATGCGGTTCTTTGATAGGCTAAGCCAAATCCTAAGCGTTAGCCAATTAAATTCAAGTGTAATGGTTGCATATCTCTTGTATAAACTGGCATGTTTGCTGATAAATTTTTAACCTTGGCCTAAAGCAGTACACAGTTATAGCTATACGTGTCGTTGCTAGGTTTACATTTGGCCCCCTTGCACTGGTGTTACCTATTTAGGTTTTGTATTTTAAATAATGAGATTAAGTTCTACTTGTAAATTTCTTTTGAAGCCTAAACCTATAACCTTTTGCCAGTTTTGGATATGGTATTTTGCATTTTAATCCCGCTGCTATCACAGTTGAGGTTATTTCATGTCTAAACTTAACATTATTATTTTTTATTTTTCCTCAAATTATGGGCATATTTGTACACTGCAAATAATGGTGAGTCAAAATGACTCTCTCTGAAATAGGCTGTTCGGGACTACACTCACTGAGTCGAATCTGTCTCTGCCAGAGTCAAAAGTTCGAACCAGTGAATAGAATTTAACTTTGGCGGAGTCGGATTTTGACTCAATTTGTGTAGTCCCGAAAAGTTTATTGCGGGGAGCGTCAATTTGCCTCACCATTTCTTGCAGTGTATATATAATATTGTTTTTTATTTCTAGAAATCAACAACAGGAAGTGTTTAATGCTTTATTTTGGATTTTGGAATATCATAATTATATTTTTGAATTAACCTTTTTTAAGTAATTTGAACTCACAAATTATTGTTTTGGAACTGTCTTTTACAGCGGAAATTTCTTTGTTGTTTTAGCTTTATTAGCGATTTTCTGTAACTGTTCATGTTTGTTCAACGTTTTGTCAATTTTTTCATTCGTTAATTGCCTAAACCAAGTGTGGCCAAGCCAATTATTTTTGTAAATCGTGGTTGCGTTTATAAAAAATTTTGCAGGGGGTCAATTTATGTTTAACCAACACAAAAATTCTAAACAACCGCTTGGGTGAAAATTTCGAAGGGGAGTCGACACCTAACTTTGTGGCTACGCCCTTGTTTAAGCTGAAACCTATGACAAAGCAAAAACGCACGCATTAAACTTTGTTCCAAAATTTTCAACTTCAAGTTAGCTTTAAAATACGCCCAAAGCTTGTAAAGTACACTTGGCTCTCAGTAATTTTTCTGGTAGAACCAGAGATTTAGTTGTAATTAAACTCCAACTATCGATCTAGAGTCATATTGACATTGTCCGAAATATGCTTTTCCGAACTACACAACCTGAGTCAAAATTCGACTACGCCAGAGTCAAGTTCAACTCACCTGTCAGTCGCTCAGTGAGTCGAATTTGACTCAATTTGTGTAGTCTTGGACTCAATTTGTGTAGTCCGCAAAAGCCTATTTCGGAGAGAGTCAATTTGAGTCTCTGTTTTTTGCAGTGTATATAAGCTTCAAGATTTTACTTTGAAATATCTATAGCTTGAGACGTTAAATCGATACGTTTCCGCTATAGGTAATACTTAGCCAGTAATTGACCGTTTCAAATCACGGTTCGGGATTGGTACAGCCTGGTATATAATGCTTATAAAAGGTTTTCTACCGGTGACTGGTTCAATGGTTATTTTGACCAATGGCTAGTAAAGAGCGACACAAGATATTTACGATTTCGATCGGTTTCAAAGTTGAAAATTTAAGTTTCTAACAACAAGTTACAAAGCTGGGTCACTTTTGCCAGTTTTAAGCTTTAATTTTAGTGGTTTTGCATTAAGTTGAGGGTATTTTCTTTAAACTGCCGTTGTTGGAACTTTTCTTATAATGATTTATGCAGTTATATTTATAGTGTATAGTTTGAAAATTAGGTATTAACCATTTTGCCGTTAGGTTAAATTTTGCCACAATCTACGTTTTGCTAGAGTGACTAGGGCCCATATTATCAAATGCATATAGCACTTATATCACTTGTTAGTAATAGGTTTTGAACTAACGAACTGCTGCAATTGCAGATCGCAAAATTCGTACAGTAGCAGAGAAAATCGAAAGTAATAAATGTGCTGAATTTCAAACCTCACTATTCCCTGGTTCGAACGTTACAAAGCCTATCACCAACTGGTAATAGATGCTACACACATTTGAGAATACGGGCTTAGGTGTTAGCTTAGTATTGTCAGCTTTAAACGACGATTGGTATCTATCATTTTGCTGGACCAGCAATATGTCCGTTATGTGTTTTTTTGGATTCCACACGTATCCACGTTAGGTATGTTATGAATATAATTATGTAACTATATTTTTTTAATATTTTTTATTTTATTAACACAATATTTTTTATTTTAAACACGCAAGTACTATTCAAGTCATTATAGGGATTGCGTTAAATTTAGAGCACGTATTCCCAAATTTGCATAACATCTATTACCAGTTGGCGATATAAGTCTTGTGTAAAATTTCAAACCAGAGAATGGTTAGGTTTAAAATTCAGCATTTGTGGGGCATTAGATTTACTCTACTTCTGCGCAAATTTTGAAATGTGCAATTGCAGTAGTTCGTTAGTTTAAAAAACCTATTAATAACTGGTGATAGGTGCTATATGCATTTGAGAATATGGGCTTAGGCTCAGGGTCCGGTACACACGTTAACACTGAGTTAAATTTTTTTAGTTTCATTCAAAATAATGACCGTTTTCTGCAACGTTCTTTATATTTAAGAACCGCTGTCACACGTTCATATGAGTACCTGGTACCCGATTTCACTCAATAACACCGGTGCGTATATCCGGTTGCGGGTAAATTACTGAAATGTTTCAGTGAGTATATGAAACCATTATGCAAGTTGTGTCTGATTGGTTCAGTGGGGTCGACTCGTGTCCTGACACCGATAGCAATTATAATTGAGGCTCAAACCGTAATATTTTAGTATTAGCTATGTGATTAATTTAGAAATTAATACTCGTGCGGAATTTTAGTACACGCTGGTGGTACGATGTGCTAGTGACGCGTAAACGATTTGGCGTTGATGAAGGGTTATGCGAATAAAATGAACAGCCCTAAATCTCATCCTAAATCAAATCGCGAACAATCCGTCGAACCAACCAAACCCCAAGTCTTGCACTTGGGGCAAGGTTTTCCAGCCCAGGCTATGACAAAAAATAGGCCGCCAGCTTCCGCTCCGGCTCCGGTAGAATTGTTGCCGGAGTTTCCCGCAGTTTTGATGCTGAAATTTTGCAAAGTTTTACAAATTTATGTTTTCGGCGCGTTTCGCTTTAACATTTAACAAAGTTTTCAGGAAATAAAAGTGTCGAGAATTCGTAAAAAATAAGCGATAAAACCAATCAATTTAACAACACATTTCAGATATTTGCTAAAATTAACGAATTAAACGTGATTTTAACTGCCTAATTTCGCCTCAATTCCGGTTCCGGCAAGTTTTGTTGACCTCCGGCTGCGACGTTTTTCACCTCCGGTTGCACCCTACCAGTCGCTCTACATTGCTCAAAAATAAAATAAAAAAACTTTTTTTCTGTTTCAGTAAATTTTCAATTGAAATTGCGTTTTGTTCCACGTAAATAGTTTTTCAAAATACTTTCAATGGTCGTATCAGCCTGTACCAACGGCAGTATGCTTTTCTGTGCTTATAGCGGCATTTTACCGTAAAAACAGTTTGGTGGGAATTTCTCGCTTTGCTTGCATGGTTGACAATGAAAGCGTCAATAAACATATTTATTTAGTAAATTTGACTGACTAAACCTTGTTAGCTTATGTTCAGTCAAGAGTGGATGATCACTTTTTATAACAAGAGTGTGCAACTGGATACATTCTGTGTACAAAGGAATGTACCCAGCGATCGTTGTGTTTTTTGCCTTCCCCCCTTATTTGAGAGCAGGGGTCAAATTTGACAATTTTTCAATTTTACACGTTGAAATGTTACAGTTTCAAATTAAATTCAGTTTATAATTTTAAAACCATGCGTATTCTACGTCTCAAGCATCAACTACCCCCACCCTTTAAATATTAAGGGTGTGGGGGTCGGCCAAAAACGCGACGCCCGATGATACATTTTGTACTACACAAATTTTGGTCGTTGCACACTCTTGATCTGAGTCAACATAAACACAATATACTAAACCATCATTTGAAAGAACGTTCATACCATTACGAATAGTTGCCACAAACGGTGAAAATAAGTAAACCAAAAGGTTAGCTTGAATTTTTCAAAAGAAATTTCTGTAAATTTCCCAGGGGAATTTTGCAGTTTTTACCCCTGCCTGAATCTAAATAAACTGTATTAAGTCTCGACATTCGTCGTACTTACGGCAGAACAATAACCTTATGATAAAAATAGAAACTATACCAACATATCTGTGCCTTATTGCTATGCTAAATTATTCGCTTAATTAGCTATTAAAGCATATATTAGGCTGGTAATAGATGACCCAGTTAATATCGCGTGTATACAATTGTGTTAGCTTAGTTTACTTGTAATTGCAAAATTAGGCATAAATGCTCTCATTCTTATAATTATTGATATTTGCGTAATATGGCCTACACTACAAAAAATGGTGACTCAAATTGACTCTTTCCGAAATATGTTTTTCGGGACTACACAAATTGAGTCAAAATTTCGACTCTGCCAGGGTCAAATTCGGCTCACTGAGCGACTCGGGTGAGTCGAATTTGACTCTGGCGGAGTCGAATTTGACTCAGTTTGTGTAGTCCCGAAAAGCCTATTTCGGAGAGAGTCAAGTTGACTCAACATTTTTTGCAGTATACAGGGTTTAAACCGGAAGACTGCCTGAGCGCGGCTTTGCATCCGATCGAAAATCGAGCATGTCGGTGTCAGTCTACACACAAAAAAGTATTTCTGAATCTATTCAGAAAAGTGTTTTTTTGTGGCAAATCTGAAAAGTTTTGCTGATATTTAAGAAATTTTTCTAAAAATAACTGGAAAACGTTTATTTTCAGACTTTATTTCACAAAGTTTTTTGAAAACATTTCTATTATAACAGAAATACTTTTCAAGTGCACTTTGCTAATCATATTTCTCAAATGTAAGAAATTTTTTCTTAAATATCAGAAATATTATTTTGAGTGAGATAGGAACCGGGGCACCAGACCTTTTTAACTGAGCAAAATGGAAAAGCGGGTTACAGATGGTTTCGAACTAGCGACCTACGCCACTTACACCGCCCGGCTAGCATGCAACACAATGTGCATTTGAATATATTACGCACCAGGACAAACATATCCCACATGGTTAAAACCGGCTCCGATAGGATCGTTTCCGGAATTTAGTGCCTAAAAACACTCTACTTAAAATACTTTAGTTATATTTTGCTAACTATTTTAAGTTTAGGTGTACTTACTAAATATTGAGTAAATCTTTGCTTAAATATTATAAATAAGTAAAACTACTACTGTCATTTCATGATTAATTAAGTATTATATGCAAAGCGAAAAATTTCGTGTTTGCTTAGAATTAATGCGTCATCCATTTTATCGTGTGCCCGCCGTGTGGAAAATTGACGCAACCATTTCCAAGTACGGTTTTGAAAAACGCTTCAAAAAGGAAATTGAATTTCAAAACTGTTTCAATTTCCCACAGCTATCGATTTTTTAAACTCAAGTAGTTAATTGATAACATTATTTGATCTTCAATTTACCACTAGCGATTTTTTAAACAAGGGCAATGGGAAATTGCGCCATTTTCCAAATTCAATTTCCGCTTTGCCTTGACACTGCAATTACCAAAGTGGAAATTGAAAGAGAAGCATAACGTTTGCCAATTTAACGATATTGTCCCTGTTATCGAAAATTGAATTTACAGTTTACAATTTCAGTTGTGATATTGTCCCCAAAAAGGTTGAAATTTTGCAAGTCAAAGTTCAAATTGAAGGTCAGAATGACAGTTTCTAGAAATGATGTTTGATGGGCCACCCAAGTCGCAAGGTTGAAATTGTGCGATTGAAATTGAAAGTAGGAACTGAATGTGATGGGCCTCCTAAGTTGAAATTTTGGAGAGTTTCTAGAAATGTTTTATGGGCCGCCCAAGTCGCAAGGTTGAAATTGTGCGACTGAAATTGAAAGTAGAAATTGAATGTGATGGGCCTCCTAAGTTGAAATTTGGACCCCCTTATCACACCCTCTTATTCGGGTAGTTACAATAATAAAATCATTAATATTGTACCCTATCCATTTACGGACTCTAATTAAAGAAATGAAGACGTATTGACTTATAGACTCCAAAATCAGACTATTTTCTCCTCTTTTTATTTGGGTCAGTACAGTACATAGGTTTTATTCAGTGTCATTAGCATGTGCATACTTGATATATTGAATTAATTCAGTAAAAAACTTGGACAAAAACAATGCTAATGTAAGCGTGTAAAATAGCATAAATTACGAATTTAAATACAAAAATCAGAAATGTTATTTATTTCGATCTGGTTGAAGTGTTAGGCATATGGGGCAAACTGAAAATACACCGAACTTTTTAAGATTTCAATGTAAACTGTTTCTTGTAGAGCTGGTAACCAAAATGACACCGTATCAAAAAAATTATAATACCAGCTACAACGCAACGATGTAAAAACAGGTTCAGTTGTTCTCTCGAGAACAACGTACTATCAGCTCTGAAAGCTACTTTAACGGCAGTTTTGTTAACTCAATTCATTAAATACGGCAATCTACCACCCTAAACGGCGTCTTATCCTGGTTTCTAGCTCTTTGTACATGTCAGAACGAACGTAGTCTATTTGAATCAGCTTTTAATCTGCCCCAATTCAAGGCCTGGTTTATGCCTAACATTACGTATGCAATATTTACCCCATTCAAAATCGAATATTTAGAATAAATTCAGTTGTAAACTGCACGCATCTCTGGCTCATGGCTATGTCAAATCATCACATATACATAAACATGAATATGCAGATAGAAAGAAAATATAAACGTATAATACATTTTAACAGGTATATTAAACCGTTGAAATTGGAGGTCAAAGGTCATGTACCTACCGCAGTGTTTCCGCTTTTATGATTTTTCAATTTCCCACTGCCCTGCTGATTTTCAACTACCGTGAGGGAAATTGAAACTGAAATTTGGGTGCCCATTTCCCACTGCAGTTTTGGTGACTTTTCAATTTCCTTTTCGACAGCAAATTTAGCTTATCAATTTCCTATTTAAGTTTTAAAAATGTCTCAATTTCCTACTGCTGTCCTATTTAAATTCCCTATTGGGAAATCGACACTCAAAATATCATTTCAATTTACTAGTACGGTTTGTAAATTGTCTCAATTTCCCACTAGACCAATTTTTTCAAATTAAATTTCCTTCCTGACGCGTTTTTCAAAACCGTACTTGGAAATGGTTGCGTCAATTTTCCACACGGCGGGCACACGATAAAATGGATGACGCATAAGTAAAACTTTGTCAAGCACCATAAAAGTAAAACCGACACTTAATTCGGCAACAGTTTTACCTAATTTTAAGTATATTTTTAGTGAGTGTTATTCTTTAAAACAGCTGTATCATGTATCGTAGTGCCGCAATTTTGTGTTAATTTTAAAAAATTGCTTATTCCACTTCTTCTGCGCGTTGTTTTCGTTAACTTAAAGCTAACAAATGGATCGGAGACCGAACAGCAGACAATAACAGTTTAAACAGGCTACATTATATTTATTTTTGGGCTAAAAATTGTTCAAAACACAAATATTCATCGCCATCGATCATCTGTCTAATTTTTATAGCCACAAATGATTTAAAAATACCACAATTTTACGCTGCTATAGCTAAAATCATTTACGCGGGCTAAAAGCTGACATAGCTAATATTGCGCGCGCAAACTGACACCCGGTACGGTTGAAATTGCGCGTGCAAAAGTCTATCAGCTGACCCAAAAACAGGCTATTTTTACCTGATATAGTCGTTGTTTTAGGGGTCCAGCTGGGATTTCATTTCGGAAGGATGTAATTTCATTTAAAAGGTTATTTTGTGAGCGAGGCTAGCGAGCGAGAAAATTTGTAACCACGCAGGAGTCAAACCATGTTCGTTCAATGCCTGCTACTTTTTGTTATGTCCAAAAATTTTGAGGGAGATCTACCCTGTTGCCGCTTGTATACACCCGACCCTGGCCAGGTTTAGAAAAAAATATGGGTTTTACCGACATTTTATAGAATACTTGGGTCTCGTGAGCGATTTATTCATCTGGTGGTTTTTGTGGCGTTTAGCTTGTACGCCATAATTGCAATGCTGCCTACCTGTAGCTCTTGTGCAATTTTGGTTGAAAAGACCGTTTTTGTACGGTAATCTATATATGGGTTAATCGGTATGATTTCTTTGAAGTGCTCGCTTACATCGGCCCATGTAAAGATCAGCGGCGGAACGTTTTTCTGTGGGACTGCAATAGAGTAAGCTTAAGCTTTAGACTAATTTTTTGCTTGGCTTAGGGTTAGGATTAGGCTTAGGAATATACTCTTTCTTACGCTTTAGGCTTAGGCTTAGGTTTAGGAATATATATGCCTATAATACTGTTCCGCCCCTGTTCTTTACATTAGCCCTTACATCTATAGGTTTTATGCTTTTCATATTTGGTCACAGAATTTTTTTCGTTATGCCCTTCCAGAACAAACGCCCCCAATAATAAACGAAATCTAAAACTAAGCCGAGAGACCTGGTGGCAGACATGGACGCTGCCCAGGATTTTAAAAAAGGTTGTTTCAAGTTCTATCAAAATTTCAAAGGAAGGTTTCTTATGTCTTAAAGTTGAAAAAATTAGCCTAACAACGTCTGGACTAAAATGTCAATTGAGGAGTGGGTTTTGACCCTTAAACGTCTCCCCCGCATATGTTTTTGGTGCCAGGGAGAATGGGAGTCACACTTTTGTTTCTAAGCAACCACCACAATATCATGCGTACACCAGGTAACTTTTCAGAGGGTAGTGTCACGGACACTGAAGCCAAAAACGCTTCCGTGTCCAGCACACTGAAACCAAAAAGCTTCAGTTCCCTGGCTACTAAAGCTTTTTTGGCTTCAGAATGCTAGACACTGAAGCGAAAAAAACATCTATATCCTGGACGCTGAAGACAAAACAGCGTCAGTGTCCATGACACTATCCCCTCAGAAGTTACCTGGGTGTACGCATGATATTGTGGAAGTTGCACTACACCGTGTGCACTAGTGACGCAATGAGACCAAAATGGATGTCATAGAAACACAAAACCTAAACCAGATCTTATCAAAATAAGCATATGATAATTGGAGGGGCGCATAGTGCAGGTGACCCTCCCAACAAATTTACACTTATGGACATTTCTGGCTAAACCTAACCCTAAGCCTACGCCTTACCTGCTACGCGCATCAAGGCTAACTTCAAATAATTATAATTGCTTGTTCCTATTAATTTTTTGTTGGTTTTAGCATATTAATATGGACCATTTCAATTTTCAACTAAAATATTTTCGCAGTTTCCCGAGTTTTAAATCTGAACACTGGTTTAATTATTAATTTGGAATGATGGTTGTTTGAATTTGATTTGTTTCACTAAGTTTTGAAAAAATATATCATTTCGCATCAAACAACTTAAGCCCTATTCACACGTGCAAGTTTTTGCTGCGAGAACTTACAGCTGCAACTTTCAATTGCAACTTTTGTCCAATAGCCCATTCGAAAAACTTGTAGCTGCAAATAATTCATTAAAAATCACAGTTGGGAATTTTAGTTCACATGTGTCAATAAACCATGCAAGTGCACTGAATTTATTGCAGCCGATTCCTGATTGGCTGATGACAAAAATGCAAGTTTTGTGTGCAATTTGCAGCTGCAAGTTGTCGTAGCAAAAACTTGCACGTCTGAATAGGGCTTTAATATCGTGTCAGTTTTTACTAGTTTCACTCAGAACAAGTGTATCATTTACAACACATTATAGCTTGGAACGTCTAACAGTATACGTCACAAGTGTACTATAAATTGACGCGTTTCAGACCCTGCGACTAAATATATAGCTCGCAACCTCCTTTTAAATTATTGCTCTAAAGAACAAAAGCTTACAGCGACCAAAACACCAATGTATATTTTTAGTTCATTCGATATAGAAAGAGTTTAAATCTGTTGACGTCATAACTATTTTGAAACTTAGCCTTCAAACAGTAAAACGATTAGGGGCAGGATTTTTCGGCGAGTGATTACTTTTTCCATGGTCGTCGTTGGCTGTTGAAAAACGATCGGGTAACAGATGTGCCACAGGTTCGCAAACCCATAAAGTACAGAATAAATATTTCGATGGGGGTATTACGAAATTTTTAGCTAAAGTAGTTCAAATCTATCGCACTCTGGCTTGTTACACCCCATACACTGCAAATAATGGTGAGTCAAATTGACTCCCTCCGAAATGGGCTCTACGAGACTACACAAATTGAGTCAAATCAGACTCCACCAGAGTCAAATTCGACTCACTTATTCGCACGTTTGACTCTGGCGGAGTCGAATTTGACTCAGTTTGTGTAGTCCCGTAGAGTCTATTTCGGAGGGAGTCAATTTGACTCACCATTTTTTGCAGTGTAGTGGACTTCTGGTCCGGTTATAGTGGTAGCCAGGGTTTTGGATTATAAGGAGTGTAGCACCAAGGGTATAACATTTTGTACTTCGCTCCTAAATCAGTAGGTAATTTCTGACGTACATATTCGCATATTCGCCAAAATAAGTTTTTTTAAACCATAGGATGCTGTCTACAGCCTCACTGTCCCCTCTCTGGCAAAGGTTTTGGATCCGGGCACCGCCTAAGCAACGATCCGGTCATGGCTGGACTGGCCGAACCGGAAATGACGGCCTTAGTTTCATAAGCTGAAATTAAGTCACAAATATACAGCTTGGGTTTTAATTTTATGCTTTAACTTTAATACACTGCAAAAAATGGTGAGTCCAGTTAACTCTGTCCGAAAAAGGCTTTTCCTGACTCCACAAACTGAGTCAAAATTCGACTCCGCCAGAGTCAAACGTGCAATTCAGTGAATCGAATTTCAGAGTCTAATTCGATTCACTCAGTCGCACGTTTGACTCTGGCGGAGTCGAATTTTGACTCAGTTTACATAGTCAGGAAAAGCACCTATTTCGCAGACAGTCAATTTGACCCATCATTTTTTGCAGTGTACAGTCAAAATTCAGTAAAAACAGTTCAGAAAAATATTTCTGACAATATAAAAACATAAAACACGTCGAATGTTAACAAATCGAACTTTGAACGCCAACCGTAGCGAGAACGGCAGTCCAGAGCGATACAGCGATAGTGAAATAATGCCAACGTCGTTTTTGGCGAAATGGGCTTGGGATTTTGAGCAACGATTTTACGCGTATGACGATACGAAAGCCACAACTTCGCACAAAAGGTAAGTGTAGTCCCTGAAAGTGCCAGGACAATTTTTACCAATTTCTATCCCAGGTCAATTTTTCTTACCTTGAGATACTGGCCTGGGCACCGGAAGGGCTCTCAACCATTGGGGCCAATGTAAAGAACAGGGGGGCGGAACAGTATTATAAGCATATTTGTATGTCTAAGTATAAGCATAAGCCTAAGCGTAAAGCGTAAGAATATTCCTAAGCCTAAGCCTAAGCCTAAAGCCAAGCAAAAAAATTAGTCTAAAGCTTAAGCTTACAATATTCTAGTCCCACCGAAAATTTATGCGCCCCTGATCTTTACATGGGCCACGATTCTTTAAAACTCATGGCCATCTAAACAAGCATTAGTCCTATAAAAGTTCCTAATAGAGCGCCTGTGACATAAAAGTTTAGTTCTGTTTTGTGAGGGAGGGGGGCGGCGGAAGGGTGTCAAAAACATCCCCTAGAAAAATTTTAGCTTATCTCAAAAAGTTTTAGCTATGCTGGATTTAAAAGCAGTGGTAGGATGCAAAAAATACTATTTCGTATAAAAATAGGTTTTTTTAATATGCCAGGAGGATCTTTGACCCATGTACAAATCCTAGACCATTCTAAATAAGTTTGAATTGGCTTACCGTCACCAGTATGATGCTAGCCAAGATTGTAATTCTCATGGATGGTACGCTATTTGAGATATGATTGTTTGCCATACACTCAATCCTGTGAACACGGCCAGCCTTGCCAAATTTTAAGGAACATGAGCGCTATGAAATATTTGTGATCAACAAAGTTTCCAATTTCAATGTGTATATCACCAATGTATAAGACAAATATTTCTGAAATACAATAGATTTTCTGATTTTAGCCGTATTAAATTTTTTAAATAAAAACGTAAAGTTGTTGTAGAAAACTGTTTAGAACAGACTAAAATTTAAATCGTGGCGAGACAGAAAAGTGACAAGCCTATCCTAGCACTAGCACCTGCTGTGGTTGAAAATATTTTCAGAAATGCTATCTGCTTGCTAGGTCAATATATAGAACAGGGACGGAACAGTAGTACAAGCATATTCCTAAGTCTAAGCATAAGTGTAAGAATAAGGTTATACCTAAGCCTAAGCAAAAAATAGTCTAAAGCTTAAGATAACTCTATTCCAGTCCCACGGAATAACGTTCCGCCCCTGATTTCTACATGAGCCCCTTGTTTTAATGTTTTCGGTCTTCGCGCTTTGCTCGTCTGGTGCAGCTTTATTTGAGCTTTATTGGTTGAATCTTATATTTTTGTAAAAAAATTGGCTTAATAACTTTTGGCATTAAGACTTCAATCTTTAGTCTGTGCCTAAACTTTGTCTTATTAAATCAAATGCTAAATGACAGCTAGTATTGCTAATGCTTAGAACAAAGTTGTAACATAAGCATATACATATTAGTAAAGCTTAAGTCTAGAGTGTAACGATATGCCTAGCCAACGGATAAACTTAAGCAAAAATTTGTCTAAAGCAGGATGTAAACGGATACTAAAAATAACGGAAACGGAAACGGATAGTGATCAAAATAACGGAAACGGAAACAGAAAACGGATATTGAACTATAAAAATTTCCAAAATGTTGTATTTTTCTGCAAACACAACTGAGGCGTGCATATATTCACCGGTCTTTCAAAAATTTTGGCAAACAAATGACGAATGTATTGAAATTTTTAAGCCTTTGGATGAATTTTGCACTTTATGTTTCATGTCGAACAATTTCAGCCTATCTGTAACGCAAAATTGCGGATATATACGTGATTTATAACTAATTCTGAACGTACAAATGACCGAATGCCCGCTACTTCCATAACTGAAACGGAAACGGGCACCGATTTTTACCGAAAACGGATGTCCGGTTACACCCTGGTCTATTAAAGCTTAAGCTTACTGTATTGCAGTGTCACAGAAAAACAATCCGCCCCTGACATAAGTTAGATCTGAATTAGCATTGCTTACTGAGTTTTTCAGTACAAGAGACTGTTTTTATAGTACAAAATTTGACAGTTTTTGAAACCGAATTCATCATCGAATATTGCAATGTTTTAAAGATTATTAACTGCGCTAAAGACGCAAAATATTTCAAATTTGTACAGTTTCTAATGTATATTTCTCAAGTTTATGGCTAAAAACTTCATAATTAACTTCAGACGAACTATTTGCATTGTATAAAAAAGTTTTAGGACGACAGCGCTGGCATGAAGCTAAATCTTCCAACCTTGTAAACTGTATCCGCCCGTGCCACTGATTCGTATCGTTTTACCGTTTCATAACAATCATGGCTCATGTATAGAACAGGGTCGGATCGTCTTCCGGTGAGGCTGTAAAGTGGAGTCAGTTTAAGCTTTAGACTAACTTTTTTGCTTAGACTTAGGCTTAGGCTTAGGCTTAGGTATAGGCTCATCCTTACGCTGACGCTTTAGACTTAGGCTTATGCTTAGGCTAGGCTCATCCATACGCTTAGGCTTAGGCTTAGGTTTAGGCTTAGCAATATGTTTATATATACTACAGTTCTGGCCCTATCTATACACGGGCCATATATATCTCCCCAATAGTTACCTTGACATCTTTATATACCTAAATACAACCCTGCCTGGTACGTAAACTTCGTACGCCGCAATTACCTGTACACGTAATCAGCTGTGATGGTTGGTGCCAGCGTCCGGTAAAATAGCATTTAAGTAAGCGTTTCTATCGAAAAAAATAGCCGTTTTTGCTGTGCTTATTTCATAAAAGCATAATTTTTTTAGGTAAAGTTTCGCAAGTGTAAAATAAGTTGTGCCAAGTACAGACTATAAACCGGAACTTTTATTAAGTTTTGCGTTGTGTGGCCGTACCGTTATTTGAAAGGTACAACGAGATCAGAAGTAGGCACGATGGTACCTGGTAGCAGTGAAAAATAACTGCGGATAAAAAGTGTTTATTACGGCAACGTTAGAATATTTAATGAAATAAAAGTATTATTGCTAAAATAATTTGAGTACGAACAACGGGTATAACCGGATATTCGTTTTCTGTTTCCGGTAAAAATCGGTGTCTGTTTCGGTTTTCGTTTGCGTTATAGAAATATCGGAAATTGTGTTATTTTTTACGCTCAAAATTAGTTATAAATCATGTATATTTGTCGGACAATGTTTTATTATAAAGATGCTGCAATTGTTCGAAATGAAATAAAAATTACGAAATTCATTCGATAAAAACTGTGATGCATCCGCTATTTTTAAAATCAAGCCAACATACTGGGGCGTAGAGGGTGTGCATGTATATTCCTTACGAATTTTCTGGCTTCCGGGGCTACTCCCCCGTTTCATATAAGCTATTGCGCCAATGGGCGACCGGATATCTGATTACGGTTAAAAATCGACATCCAGAATAATTGGGTTCCGGATAGTTTTAGGGTTCCGGTCGTTTCCAATTTATACCAAAATGGTAGCAATGAAACCAAGTTAGTGATAGGTTTTCAAACAAATGAACTATCTTATTAACGAAATATGGTATTCTGATTATTCTAGAAAAGGTTTCAGGAATCTTGATACCTTTTGTATCGTCGGGTTAGAAGGTTGTCGATTTCAATCGCGGCAATCTCTTGTTCAATTTCAGATGTGAACATTAATAGAAGTATATTGAAAAGTCGTTGCTCACAGTGCAAAAAATGGTGAGTTAAATTGACTCTCTTCGAAATAGGGTTTTCGGGCCTACACCAACGGAGTCAAATCCCACACCGCCAGAGTCATGCGTGCGAGTTAGTGAGTCAAATTTGACTCTCGCGAAGTCGAATTTGACTTAGTTTGTGTAGTCCCGAAAAGCCTAGTTCGGAGAAAGACAATTTGACTCACCATTTTTTTGCAATGCAGAAATAAATGCCAGTGTTTGAATCTGTTTTTAATGTTTCCCTTGGCTCATGTTAGGTGAATTCCTCCATCTCACAGTCCCGCAATTAACATGCTCTACTGTGGACTTTTCGCTTTATGCTATCAGTTGTCGTCATAGATTTGTCTACCCTCAGCAGTCACATTACCCTCAAGCCTTTTGAAAGTCACCCTTTAATACCGCGAATGTCGTCAACTCATTGGAATTTACAGTGAATTTGCAATTCTCCTCGAAATGGTAACCTACAGCTTGCAAGCTTGTAGACAAAAGAGCTCATAATCTCTGGCCAAGGCCTACGGAAAAATTTTAGACGCTGGTGGGATTTTAGTTTCGTTTTGAAGTGCCATATGCAGGGAACCCCAATGTAAATTCCAGTGAGTTTATTAATCAACTCAGCTAAAAAGTTAGTTGTTTCTGAGTTAATAACTGTAAACATTAACTCACTCTGAGTTGAGTTGATCCTCACTCTGAGTTCAGTTGATTCAGCGTAAGTTGAACAATTAACTCAGAGTGAGTTTTTATTGACTCAGTCTTCTGAGTTCTGAAAGTCCTGCCTCGGACTGAGTGATGCTGCTGAGTTAAAATCAACTCACTAGGATTTACAGTGGTGCACTTGATATTAATTGTTTGCCGTCTGAATCGTGATGGACTGGCTTAGGTGTACTACTTGATGGTGCATATAGCGGTTGATAAAAGCTATTTGTCTACGGCGTAGATGCGACGTTTTCCAAAATGTCAGCAGTAATACTATGGTTTATCTATTAGGTTGTAACCGGATATCCGTTTTCTGTTTAATTTCGATCACTGTTCGTTTCCGTTTCCGTTATTTTTACTATCGTTTACATCCTTGTGGTTATTTGGACCTACGTTAAGCATAAAAGCTTGCCATTTCAGAGACAGTGTGTGTTAGAGTCTAGAAAGCTAAGGCTTATGTTTGTTTTTAGGCTTAGGTTTACATTTAGGTTTACGTTTCGGCTTAAGTTTAGCAAGCATGCCCCTGTATAGTTAGCATGGCCGGTTACAACTGCACAATTTGGTAATCATTGCTCCTACACTGCAAAAATAGTGAGTCAAGTTGACTCTTTCCGAAATAGGCTTTTCCGGACTAGACAAACTGAGTCAAATTCGACTCCGCCAGAGTCAAACATGTGGCTCTCAGTGATTCGAATTTGACTCTGGCGGAGTCGAATTTTGACTCAGTTTGTGTTGTCCGGAAAAGCCTATTTTTGGAGAGAGTCCATTTGACTTACCATTTTTAGCAGTGTACCTTTCAGCAATTACAGTCAAACAATGGGCGAACAGTATTCACAAACATAGATTTGTACATATAATTACAAGTAAACTGTCAGGGCCTATGTTCAGAACAAGGCCGGATTGTTTTCCGGCGCGGCTGTAATAGAGTCAGTTTAAGCTTTAGACTAACTTTTTTTACTTAATTTTAAGCTTACACTTAGGCTTAGGTTTAGGAATAGGCTCTCATCCTAACGCTTAGGCTTAGGCTTACGTTTACACCTAGGAATACACGCTTTTACTGCTGTTGCGGCCCTGTTGTATACATTGGCCACTGTTAGCCAAACTTTGCAATTAATGCGAAACATTTTGCATTGAAGCCCGTTTTAACCACTGCATTCGAGAGCAGCTCGTTTTAGTTGATAGGTCGTTCTAAATATTCTAGTCATCGCATCATTAATCAGTTTGAGTTCGTAGTTACCCTTGTCCTACCTTCTATTAGCTCCAGCTCATCACACTATGGACCGATGTAAAGAACAGGGGCGAAGCAGTATTATAACCATATTCCTAAGCCTAAGCCTAAGCCTAAGCATAAGAATGATCATATTCCTAAGCCTAAGCCTACGCCTAAGTGTAAGAATAAGAATGAGTTTATTACTAAAGCCTAATCCTAAGCCTAAGCCAAGCAAAAAAAATAGGTCTAAAGCTTAAGCTTACTCTATTGCAAATCCACACGAAAACGTTCCGCCCCTAATGTTGACATGCGCGAAACTATGCCACAGTATTCATTTGCATTCTACCAGCCTGAATTATACACATATAAATATAGTTATTAGGATTGTCAATAAACCTGGCTCGGTATCAGGATTTCACTCTATGAGGATATCTGAAAGGATTAAAGCGAGGGTTAAAATAGCTTTGACCTCCTGTAATTTGACGAATTTTTCAACGTTTTCCTCAAGTGTTTATTTGTCACTCCACGAATTTTGGAAATATACTCCCCCCTATCATCCTATGTATATGCCCCTGACAACAACAACAACAACAACAACATATACATAATAAATATAAGTAGGCTTTGCCATGACAACCAAATTGTCGAGTATCTTTTGAACCCAGTATTAGAGTGAATGCTAGTAATATTAGCGAACAACTCGCTCTATATATAGGGGCTTTTAAAAGCATTCTTGGCTTCGCTTGGTTTATATTTTAGTGCTAAAAGGGGTACAGGACGAATTGGGTTCAGTTGAACATTGAACAAGGATCATAGTTTTGAGCAGCGATACCTGCAAGGGACACGGGTCCGTAGCCAAGAGGGGTTCAAGTAAACTGAGCGCCCCTGGAATAACTTTGGCCGCCGCTAGAAAAGTTTCAACCTTGCTTGTAAGTCTACGAAAACTCTTGTATGCCAGTCGTGTAAAATTTTTAGCCCCCCCAACAAGGTGAACTGGCTTGGGGCCTGAATGAAGATCGGGCAGATATATCTGCTAAGAATTTTGTAAGAACGAGACAAAACGACACTTAATAGGGTTAAGAATGACGTGTAGGATTGTAGAATGGAACGAAATTTTATGTTCGGCCCATGTTACTTTAAGGGGCGTCCAGGTTTCTGGTGGGTCCATAATAGAGTAGGTTCAGATTTTAGATTACATTTTTTGCTTAGGCATAGGCTTAGGTTCATGCATAGGTTTAGGAACGCATTTCTACAACGCTTGGGCTTAGGCTTAGGCTTAGGAATGCGCTTAATCTAGTGTTCCGCCACTTGAAGTAACATTGGCCGTTTAACTTCTGTTTTGGAAATGTTGGTCACCCGTATTCCACGTATGACAGCTATGAAATATACGGATGCCTTTAGCATGCGTCGCGGTGAGGTCTGCGATGATCAGCACGGCTTAGCGAAGTGTAATTAATTTGGTTCAATTTCACGCTTCTGTCCATAAATATCGTCAGTTTTTTTAAAGTATCATTTTAAAAATATTTAGTCAAAAATGAATTTTTGCAACAAATAATTATTATTTGGTTAATTTTTTAGTACAACTGTGTCACTCTAAAACAGACATTTATAGTGATTATTATAATGTTGAAATATTCTAGAAATAGATTTTTATTCTACGCCCATATTCTCAAATGCGTATAGCACAATTAGCGATAGGTTTTCAAACTGGCGAACAGTTGCAGTTGCATATCTCAAAATTGGGGCAGAAATAGGGCGAATCAAACGTGAATAATGTGCTGAATTTCGAACCTCACCATGGGCTGGTTCCAAAGTTATAGGACCTATCGCCAACTGGTCATAGGTGCTACCTACTCACATTTGAGAATACTGTAGTGACCCGAATAATAGGGGACTGATATTTATTTGGCTTCTCCAGAAGGCACCCCCACCTTGTTATTTGGTCACGGACTGTTATTTACTTTTAACCCACGCTCCGCTGCCCTTCGTTACTGATATATATCCGGTACTGCAATTATCCGTTGAATTAAACGTTTTTATCTTGCATCAAAACCTTGAGCGATAACACAAGGTTATACTTAGGAATATACTTTCAACATTTACGTACGCTTTAAAGTTTCGAACTCATATTATTTGGTCTTGGTTTCACTTATGCGCTGCAATTCGGGTTAGGTGACATTTATGGACTGTAATTAGGGTTTATGGACTCTTATTAGGGATACGGACTCCAATTGATTTGGACTCAAAATGGGGACCCCCTCTTATTACCCCTCCCCCTCTTATTCGGGTCAATACAGTACGGGCTCTAAATTTATAAATAAAGCAGAAAGCTTTCACTGCTATTCGGATTTTTGTCAAATATGATTGTATTTTGAGAACATAGTTGTCGAAAAGATAATCTTGCAGCTGCAAAAACTTGCACGTGTGAACAACGCTTATTTTATTGTATGTTCAGATTAGTTGAGCTTTAGTATAACCGGCAATTTTTAATATTAGCAACTGAACACAGATGCCCGATACTCAGTGGTATCATTTTACCTGAAAATAGTTTTTTAATTCTTAAATTTTATAATTTTAAAACGTATTTTGACATTGTTTCACTACTGGTATTTACAAGCTTTAACCGCTGTTGCTTTTAGATGTCAAAAAATTTACTCCGTCGCTGCGTTCATTCGCAAAAACCTATACTTGAGGGTTACATATACACTCCTGAAATGAAAACAGGCCTATATTATTAAATGTGTACCGCAACAAATCATCAGTTAGTAATAGGTGTTCAAACTCGCTAACTATTACAGATGCTAAACTCAATAATGACAGGTACAGCGGTAGAGTGAATTAAATTCAAAAAATGTGCACAATTTTGAGCTTTAAGCATTCACTGGTTCGAAAGTTACAAGACATATCATTAACTGGTGATAGGCGCTACACACATTTTGGAATACTGGCTCTGGGTACACCCATGGTGTTTGCCTAAATTTATACAACCATATGTGAAGTTAAAATCAAACCTAAATCGCAGATCTAATTATACGTTTCTGGCTCAAGTAGGTACTGTATAAATATTTAAATGGTTCTTTCTGTTAGTAGTACCTTTGGTACGGCTACAAGTTATCAAAGACCTACTATATGAGCCAGGAGGGCGCGCCCCCAATCCGCATTTGTATATTTTTGTTAGGTAAAGATTAAAAAACTGTTGCGTCATCGTTAGCAGTTGTTTACTTTATCATTAGTACCTATATTTTGATCGTTCGTTCAATGCCGACCCCCACCAAGCGAAACTCCTCGATTCGCCTCTGTAGGTTAACGGGGTGTGCCCTAGTTTTCGTAATTCGTGTTTTTAGCTCGGGTACAGGAGGTAATTAGAGTCAAAAATCACATATGCTATGCTGTGATCGATTTGAGTTTAAGCTTTAAGATAATAACAGGGTACGTTTTAGTTGGCGTTTCTGTCGTGGTAAATACGGCTTTTTGGCGTATAGTTCGCCTGACAATCATAGTTGGGTAGGTTTTTGTGTACAAAAATTTGAAGTTGAACCAGTTTGTTTTTTTAACATTACAAGTCCTCAAAAATTGTAACTCAGAAACCAGACGCCGCAAAACTATACAGATGTCAGTAGGTAAACGACGTATTGGTCCAGGGTTCACTTTTCCAAAGGTTATAAGCCTTTGGCTGGTGGTCATTCATTATTGGAACACTTAAAGCTGTTTAACGCAGTACTTTTAAACGGTGTTTTTGACATTCAAGTATGAGAGCAGTTTAGTGCTAAGGTTAGTGAAGACGGCACCTCGTATCCTGCATAGCGCGTCTACAAATTGGGACGGCCTCGGCGTGAGCCCTTGAATGGAAAGTAACCAATGACCCTACTGCACTATATATTCAGACGTTCTGTTGCAGAACGTTCGTTGTATATTGCACACAGGAAATAATTTCTGAATTTCTACAAAAAAGTATTTTCTGTGCCAAATCTGAAAAGTTTTTCTGATATTTAAGACAATTTTTCGTAAAAATAACTAGAAAACGTTTATTGTCAAACTTTATTTCAAAACTTTTTTGACAACTTTTCTGTTATATAACAGAAATAATTTTTAAGTGCACTTTGCTAATCATATTTCTTAAATGTAAGAAATTTTTTCTTTAAATGTCAGAAATATTATTTTGAGTGATGACGACGGAAAAGGGACTGAAAAGTTTACCCACCATATATCAGTTTGCTGTGGGTGAGAGAATAAAAGAGATCCAAACGTTTAGGGTCACTTTGGTATTTTTTATCTGTAGGTACACCTGATTTGAAACTTAGTGAAACTTCGACTATAATTGGCCAGTACCGGTGTAATTCGTGCGATTACAGATATTTTGACATGTTTATCGCTTTTGTAGTATTAATAATATCGTAAGGTGTTATATAAACTCATTAAGCATTCGTTCGTTAGGAAACCCTAAATATGTGTCTATTTTAGTACAATGGTGTTGTTTTGTGCCAAGTACTCTATTCTATATTCGCTTAAAATGTGGTTTTTCCCCAAAGTTATTTACGAGGAGTTTAGCATTTATTATGGATTAATCAGAGCGAACCGCTTATAGAATTAAATTGTATATCTGTATAAGTCAAACTGGAATGGGCCAATGTAAAGAACACGGGCGGAACAGTATTATAAGCATATTCCTACGCCTAAGCCTAAGCCTAAGCGTAAGAATGAACATATTCCTAAACCTAAGCCTAAGCCAAGCAAAAAAAATAGTCTAAAGCGTAAGCTTACTCTTTTCTTGTTTCACAGAAAAACGTTCCGACCTTGGTCTTGACATGGGCACTAGAATGCCTCACGTACGCATTTTGTGCAACTTTGCCGCATTTTACTTTGCTTGCAATGATTTCTTTGGCTATAAAAATGTGATTGCTCTACGAAAACAATATCTGAATGTTGATTTTTGTGCATTCGCTAACTTTTGCGGCTTGTGACAAAACCGGCTGTTTTAAACGAATATTTTAAGGGCTTGTAATTTCAAATAACCATACCTCCTGTGGAGGTTAACGATAGGTTTGCAAACCAGTCAACTTAAGTTGAAACTTTTCAAACAGGCCTATTCAAATTCTCGTCGCAAATGAGTTATTCAGTTTTGTAAAATTCTAAATTGATGCCCGTAGCCAAGGGGGGACAGGGGGCGCTGGAAAAATTGCGGCCCCTCTAGAAGATTGTTAACCTTGCTTGTAAAGCCATTGAAACCCTTTCAATGCCCCTCGTGAAAAATTTATAGCCCCCTCTAACAAGGTGGGTTGGCTACGGGACTGTTCTATAATTGTCATTAAAAATTCGGCTTTAGATGCAAGGGCAACGTTAAGTAATATATACGCTAAACTATGTGTGAGTGGTACTACTGAGTTCAGTATATTTCGTTTAAGTTACCATCGTTTAAACGTAAGTTTTCACAGTGAGTAAGGATTATTTTGAACTGCTGCGTCAACTTTTATTTGAATATTAGCCCATATCCAGTATTAATCAAGTTTGGTCATATACGATACTGATTTTGAATATCACCAAGAGTGGATGATGCATACTTTCGACAAGAGTATGCAACTGGGCACGTTCTGTGTCGGAAATAATGTACACTTTACCCGTTACATTTTTCCTTTACCCCTTCATTTAGGGGGTTTTCCTTTACCCCCCTCATTTAGGGGGTTTTCCTTTACCCCCCTCATTTAGGGGGTTTTCCTTTACTCCCCTCATTTAGAGGGTTTTCTTTTACCCCCCTCATTTAGGGGTTTTTCCTTTACTCCCCTGATTTAGGGGGTTTTCCTTTCCCCCTCATTTAGGGGGGTTTCTTTTACCCCCCTCATTTAAGGGGTTTTCTTTTACCCCCCTCATTTAGGGGGTTTTCCTTTACTTTCCTGATTTGGGGGGTTTTCCTTTACCCCCCTCATTTAGGGGGTTTCCTTTACCCCCCTCATTTAGGGGGTTTCCTTTACCCCCTCATTTAGGGGGTTTCCTTTACCCCCTCATTTAGGGGGGTTTGAATTCTTGAACGCAGACAAATTCTGTTGCGATACACAGTGCAACATTGTCCGATTATTTCCTTGATTTAGGTTTAATTGAGTTCTGTGTGCAGTTGACCCCTCCAAATAACGGGGGTATGGGCAAAACGCAACGAGCGGTGGGGTACTTTTTATGCTACGCGTATTTTTGGAAGTTGCGCACTCTTATCGTCGACTCTTGATATCACCAAGAGCGGGTGGTAGAGTATGCAACTGGGTACATTCTGTGTAGAAAAGAATGCACACGGCTCGCGTTGCGTTTTTGGTCTGTTCCACTTTATTTAGAGGGGTGGTACAAACTGTGTGAACCATGACACTTTATGTATCCGGCAACACAAATTGCTCCGTTTATAATGTGACAGCGACCCCCCGGTAAACAATGGGGGGTGGGCCAAAAATGCAACGCCCGATAGTACATTTTGTACCATGCGTGACCCCAGGAGTTGTACACTCTTGTATCATGCACTCTTGATATCACCAAGAGTGGATGATGCATATTTCGACAACTGTATGCACCTGGGTACATTCTGTGTAGGAAAAAATGCACCTGGTACGCGTTGCGTTTTTAGCCAACCTCTATATTTTTGGGGATACAACTTGCGCAAATTGTTACACTGCATGTATACGGCAACAAAAATGCTCTGCTTTATAGCTTAAGTTTCGGTATTGCATAGGATAGCGACCCATTTCTAAATAAGAGGGTCAGCCAAGAGCGCAACGTCTGGTGGTACATTTTGTACCACACAAATTTCGCCAGTTGCACACTCTTGTTAAAGAGTGATCATCCACTCTTGGTATTAGAAATTTTGCTATTTTGAGCCTATAAAAACATCCAATGAAATTTTTCTGGATAATCCTCTGGGTCATTTTTCAAAATAACATTATTTTTAAGAATGTGTTAAAATATCAAGTGTTTGTGAGGCATTTTTGACACAAAATTATTGTGAACGGCGCATTTGCAAAATATATTATATATTGAATTTTAGGAGACGTAAAAGCAAAATGGAAAAATATGAAAAATTGGGCAAAATTGGCGAAGGCTCATACGGTATTGTGTTCAAGTGTAAAAATAAAGATAATGGCCAGGTAAAATTTGTATATCACTGTAAATTACAATGAGTTGATTAATCAATTCAGCTTGCGAGTTGGTTATTTCTGAATTAAAATAACAGTAACCATTAACTCACTCTGCGTTGCGTTGATTCTCATTCTAAGTTGAGTTGACTCTGAATGAGTTGAAACTCAGAATGAATTGAATCAACTCAAAATTCTAAGTTCTGATAGTCTTAAGTCAGACTGCGTAATTCGACTCATTTTGAGTTAAAATCAACTCACTAAAATTTTTTACAGTGTACTGTGTTTTAGAGTTATTTTCGCGGCCCCGTATCTATTAGCTAACTTGTATTAAGCCGGGCGGAGAAAATTGTCAGAATTTGCCAGTATTTCCAAATACATTATTTTATTTACAATTTTTCTCAAATTCGCAAGTGGGGTCAAAATTTTAATTTGACTCAATCCCATATATCTTTCGTCTTTTCTGTAAACTTAACGCCTGGTTACCGAGCCAGTAATGAGATGTAAAGATTATATTCCTTGGGTCCAGCAAAAAACCGGTGCTCTTTTGCACTTTGTCCACATTAAACGCTTGCAGCCGTTAGATCAGGGATAGGCTAACGCGACGTAGGCATCGGTAAGCGTTTTCCTATTTTGTACACCCTGGTTTAAACCTAAGCGTAAATGTACTAGGAAAAGTATACAAAAGCCTAAAACTGAGTCGAACTTTTTCAATGAATTTTTTAAAATTTAAGCTTTACACTGATTGGCTTATAAGGTTACGCTGTACTCGCCGCGCGGCGACGGATGTCGCTGATTGGTGCGTCGAAAATTTATTTAGTGCCGCGCAAAGCCGCTCGACGGTGATTGGTCGTTGCGTAGCACAGAAAAGTATAGCGCAACACTCGCCATTGGTTGATCGCTAAGTACCCCGAAATCGATTGTTCCTATTAAATCTTAACTGAAATATTTCAGATTGTTGCGATTAAAAAATTCGTCGAATCCGAAGACGATCCGATGATAAAAAAGATTGCGTTACGAGAAATTCGGATGCTAAAAGTAATGTTCAACTGAACGTTTGTGGTCACTAGCGACACCAGATTGGGGCGTACGGCCCTCGTCTGAATTTTATTGTGTTAACATGGTAGCGTCCACTTTACAATTTTTCCCACTCGGAAAATTTTTTTGTAAAAAACACAATTTTTCCCGAAGAATTTTTTGTGATAAAATGGTAAGGTTCCTATGTTACAATTTTTCGCTTTCAGAAAATTTTTTGGTGATAAAATCATAAGGTCCTTATTTTGCAATTTTTGTGTTTCATAACATTTGCTGTCTCGAATGACTATAAATAAGGGGGCGATGGTTCTCCCACCGAATGGTGTGGAAAAAAATATTTTTATTGATAGTTAAATTTGTTTAGCGGAAAGAAGCTGACGTATATGTTGTAGGCCAATCTGCTATTCAGACCAATTACCTATTGGCCTAGGTCACTCTGCTATTTTGCGTAATAGCAGTTTCGCCAAGGTTAAATTGCTGTTAAACTTATAGACCAATCAGATTTGATTATTTGTACAAACACAACACCGCAAACCAATCAGCGTTAGTTTTACATCACTGTTGTTTTGCTACATTTTACAATCGCTATATGGCCTTGACCGATCTGTTTTGCTCAGAATAGCAGATTGGCCTACGCTATAGGTAATTGGTCTGAATAGCAGATTGGCCTACGCTATAGGTAATTGGTCTGAATAGCAGATTGGCCTACGACATATACACAAACAACGTATTCAATTTAATTTTTGACGCCGAAACAGTCTAAAAGCGCTACTTATGTCAACAAAAACAACTCTGTACCTGCACTAGTTTCAGTTTCGACTTAAACATTCTAGTCCCAGTGTAAAATTCCATCTAATTGAATTCGAATTTAAACGGAGGTTTTTAATTAACCCCTTCTCACATTGAGTTGCCTGTAGGCAACTCAGCGCAGTGTATATACGTTAAATAATATATATCGCATCGTGTTTAACAATTGCAACACGTATACATAGTACTAAATCACCCCAAGACATGAGAGCCCCCTCGGGCTCGAGCGTCAAGCTCCTATAGCTGAGTGGTGATGGTATACGCCTCCCACTCCAGTCACTGGAGTTCGAATCCTAGCATGAAAGTAGGTATCAAGGGAAATAGAAAATATTCATGTGAGAAAGGGTTAAGCGAAAAATTTACAGTTTACTATCTTTGAGCGAAAAATTTCAGTTTACTATCTTTGAGCGAAAAATTTCAGTTTACTATCTTTGAGCGAAAAATTTCAGTTTACTATTTTTGAGCGAAAAATTTACAGTTTACTATCTTTGAGCGAAAAATTTCAGTTTACTATCTTTGAGCGAAAAATTTCAGTTTACTATTTTTGAGCGAAAAATTTACAGTTTACTATCTTTGAGCGAAAAATTTCAGTTTACTATTTTTGAGCGAAAAATTTCAGTTTACTATTTTTGAGCGAAAAATTTCAGTTTACTATCTTTGAGCGAAAAATTTCAGTTTACTATCTTTGAGCGAAAAATTTCAGTTTACTATCTTTGAGCGAAAAATTTCAGTTTACTATCTTTGAGCGAAAAATTTCAGTTTACTATCTTTGAGCGAAAAATTTCAGTTTACTATCTTTGAGCGAAAAATTTCAGTTTACTATCTTTGAGCGAAAAATTTCAGTTTACTATCTTTGAGCGAAAAATTTCAGTTTACTATCTTTGAGCGAAAAATTTACAGTTTACTATCTTTGAGCGAAAAATTTCAGTTTACTATCTTTGAGCGAAAAATTTCAGTTTACTATCTTTACTACTGTGATTTTTTTTGGTGATTTTTCAGCAACTCAAATTTCCGAATTTAGTCAATTTGATTGAAGTTTTCAAACGAAACAAAAAGCTTCATTTGGTCTTCGAGTACTGCGAACGGACAGTGCTCAACGAGCTCGAGCGAAATCCAAAAGGGCAAGTTTAACGTTGACTTTGGTGTTGCTGGGGTTGATTTCCAGGAACCCCAGCGACAGGGATGGCGCCTCGGACCCATAAAAAATCCCAAAATAAACTTATACCGGAGTTTAATACTAAAATTATGTGTGGATTTACAGGTAGATATTATAATTCGGCAAGCATACTTAACGGGGATCAAGAAATCGGAGTCGCCTCATCGGACCAATAAAAACCAATAATCGATTTACCATCGAATACTAAAATTATACCTGGATTCTTTCTACTTTTTCTTGCTAGAAAGGTTGAACGGACGTTTGACGTAGCATCGTGTCTCTGTCATCGTTTTAGCACTACTTAACAATAAAAATTGTTTACAAGTGCACTGCAAAAAATGGTGTGTCAAATTGACTCTCTCCGAAGTAGGCTTTTCTGGACTACACAGACTGAGTCAAATTCCACTCCGTCGCAGTCAAACGTGCGAGTGGGTCGAATTTGACTCTAGCGAAGACGAATTTTGACTCAGTTTGTGTAGTTTTGAAAAGCCTACTTGGAGAGAGTCAATTTGTACTCACCATTTTTTGCAGTGTGCGCAAAAAAACTATACTTGGAGATAATCTTATATTCTTGCTATTATTTTTGAATTATTTTTCGATTTTGAAATTTACTGTTGCATAATTAAAGTTTGTTAATTTCAGAGTTCCTGAAAAGTTGACAAAGAAAATCGTTTGGCAGTTGCTTCAAGCGATTCATTTTTGTCACAGTCATAACGTAAATGTTTTTCTTCCTATTTTTTTAATTTTAATGGTTGAATATATTAAGGCCGTATTGTCAAATGTGTGTAGTGCCTATCACCAGTTGGTGATAGGTCTTGTAACTTTCGAATCAGTGCATGCTGAGGCTCAAAATTCAGCGCATTTTTCGCGTATGATTCACTCTACTCCTGTACCAGTTTTGAGTTTAACAATTGCAATAGTAGTGGGTTTAAAAACTTATTACTAACTGATGATAGTTGCTATACACATTTGAGAATATGGGGCATTAGTTAAAATCTTTTGTAAATTGTATGTTTACGTTGAAACTGGCGTTGTTTTTAAATAGCAAAGGATTAGACTTTTCATTTAGGTTTAGGTTAAGGTAAGAACGTCCCGGTATAGTTCACATGATCCGATAAGACTGTAGTTTCCCCAAAATGAAATTCTGGTTTGTATGTTTGAGTTGAAACTGGCGTTATTTTTAAATAGCAAAGGATTAGACTTTTCATTTAGGTTTAGGTTAAGGTAAGAAGGTCCCGGTATAGTCCACATGAGCCGATAAGACTGTAGTTTCCCCAAAATGAACTCCTGGTTACGCGTCTGATTGTTTTACGAACCTTTTTACAGTGCATACATCGCGATGTCAAACCTGAAAACATCCTGTTAACCAAACAAGATGTTGTGAAGTTGTGTGATTTTGGATTTGCTCGACTCATCAGTGAGTAAAATATGTGAATTTCTAGTGGATCTGTAAAAGAGTAGGTTTAGATTCTATATTACGTTTTTTTGCTTTGGTTTAAGCTTAGGTTTAGGCTTAGGAATACACTTAATCTACTGTTATGCCCCGTAGTGTAACGTTGGCTCCAAAGCTAATATTGTAGCTATCCAGGCCCATGTTACTTTTAGGGGCGTACAGGTTTTTAGTGGATCTGTAAAAGAGTAGGTTTAGATTCTATATTGCAATTTTTGGCTTAGGCTTAGGCTTAGGCTTAGGAATATGCTTATGCTACTTTGCCGGCCCTGTTCTATACATGGGCCCCTTTAGGAATTTTGGAGAAGATATACTCCCTTTATGTCTCATGTTGTAGTTGTATGGGCCCATGTTACTTTTCGAGGCGTCCAGCTTTCTAGTGGATTTGTAAAAGAGTAAGTTTAGATTCTAGATTACATTTTTTGCTCAGGCTTAAACTTAAGCTTAGGCTTTCGCTTAGGAATACGCTTAGTCTACTGTTACGTCCCTAAAAGTAACATTGGCCAAATATTTGATGTGAGTAACAAATAATACTTTTTGGTCCATGTGAAGTATTAAAACTGCCCAGTAAGCAAAACGCTAAGGTTAAGCGCCTAAATCCAAACGTAAGCCTAAACGTAAACCCAAGTTTAAGTATATTTTTTGTAAAATTCAAATGTTTTATTGAAAAATGAACAATGTCAGGGAATCCAAATTTTTCTGAAACATTTTTCGAAAAAAATCAATCTGAATTTTTACGGGCGTTTTGCTGAAATGCAATTGTTTTTTGCTCTAATGATTAGAAGAACTATCACAGCTTACGCTAAACGATTGGACGAAAATTTATTTGCTGGTGTTATTTAGCATTGCAATTTACACTACAATTTCCGCCGAATTTAAAATTATAAACAGTCGAGTCCAACTTAAGTTGATTATAACTCACGTAATTTTTGAGGTATGTTAAATTTGAATATACCATCTAAAAGCTCATTTAGAGTGCTATTTAGTATTTACCGCTGTTATTCATAGAGAAGGCTCAGGCTTAGGCTCAATCTGAGGCATATTATGCTTCAGAACAGTGTTCTCTAAAGCGTACGCCTAAGATTTTGCCTAAACCTTTTCCAAAGCCTATAACCAGCGACGCGCGTCTATACCTCCTATGCTTACCTACTGACCCCGGCAAAACCCATCCATTATGCGATTTTAAGCGAAGTTTATTAACGCTTATTTGGCGTTGGGTTCGTGTCGCCCGTGAGTTGTCTTCTGTTTTTAGCGAAATTGCTACACATCTTGTTAATGCCTTACAAGGGAGACCCTATCTTGATGGCGGAGGGATAGGCTTGGATACGATAGCCATGACCCTGCTTAAGCCGTAGACTAAACCTAAGCCTAAGCCTTAATTTTGAATGTGCGGAAATGTCAACCAGTACGCAACAAACACTGTTGAGCATACCAGTACGTATTAGGAACTGAATATGATTCGCATAAACACCGAGTTTTTTCCACTTCGTTATTACCTAAACAGCCCGTGGGGAAGCAGACCCGTAGCCAGCTAAACTTGATTGGCCCCCAAAACAATTTTAGGGTAAAGCATGCAATTGAAATACCAAGCGTACCTTGTGGAGCTAAAACTTTTCTTTATTGAAGGTTAAAAATTTCTAGGGGGCTGAGTACCTCGCTGTGCACCCTCTGGCTGCGGGCGTTTGTGTAAGTCATTCTCAGGGGGACTCAGCTTCAACCTGACACTTTTTTGCTAAATTTCCGGCCAAAATGACCAGTACACCGATTACGTAGCCACGCGGTGGTACCGTGCCCCAGAACTGCTTGTGGGTGATACTTCTTATGGACCACCAGTGGACATTTGGGCCATTGGGTGTGTGACCGCAGAGTTGATCACTGGCGAAGCGTTGTGGCCAGGACGATCCGATGTTGACCAGTTGTTCCTCATTCGACGAACGCAAGGTGAGTCAATTGATTTATATCATTTCTTCAATCTATTTCCAATATGATGGACCAACTGACACGGAGGTATTATTTGACAGTGGTGTAGCGGTTAGCCTCCTTGCCTCGGAAGCGGATGGCCCGAGTTCGATACACGGTTGCGCGCAATGATAGTCTGGAACGTATTAGAGGTCCCTTGTTAAGGAAGCTTAGTTTCTATAGGCTAAAAATGTCAGAATTGCTTGCGGCTACTTTGTAAAGTGCGCATATTAAATATTGGGTTATGGTACTCGTTTCGCCCTTCATGCTGGCTTAAGTATACTTTCAGGCTTAGACTTAAGCTTAAGAAAAAGCTTAGAAACAGGCTTAGACTAAGGATTAGGAAAAGGTTTAGAAACAGGCTTAAGCTTAGCAAAAGGTTTAGAAACATGCTTAGGCTTAGGAAAAAGTTTAGAAACAGGCTTAAGCTAACGAAAATGTTTAGAAACAGGCTTGGGAATTAGAGTTAAATTAGATTTATGAAGTCTTGCGTTAGCCTAAAGTCTAAGCCTAAACGTTTACCTATAAGCCGTTCTCTTAGCTTAACACGCAGAGTCTAAGCCTATAAGCCTAAGACTTAACTTGAAATATGAAGGGAGGGGTACAAGGACGTAATATTTGTTTTTGCATGACACTATAAACTGGGGTTGGCACCAACTCCGGGCCGTGTGTTTCGTTGTAATTGGAAAAAAATACCCAAGGATAGGATAGCTTTCAAATAGGTACTATCGCTTTTAAAACGAGCTATAAGGGGAAATCACAAAACACGGATTTATACTGAGGGTGTATATTTTGTTTATAGGCGACCTTATCTCACGGCATATGCATATATTCAAGAACAATACGTTCTTCTACGGGCTATCAATACCTGAACCAGATTATACTGTAAGTCAAACCTTTTTTCATGATTGTGCTTAGATTTTACCTCACCGGTGTTAAATTTCAAGAGCGTCCCTCCTGTTCTTAAAAATATTTTTTTCAAAACAATTTGGTTGGAGACCCATCGCCTCCTTATTTCTAGTGATTCTAGATATACCCCTTTAGGTCGAGCGGTGCTGTCCGTCGCCGTTCGTCAACATATGTGTATAATTCGTGTACGATGCAGACACGGTGACACCACAGTGACGGACGGAACCGGACGTCTTCAAAAGTCGAGCGACATCCTTACACTTATTTTTACGTTTAGGATTAACTCAGTTTAGACTTTTAACTTATTAATCTTAGGTTTTGTTATGATTAAAGTTCAGTTAAAATTCAGCACTGGTTTACGTTTTAGATATATCTTTGTATACAATTAACGTTTAGCTTAGTATTAATCTTGCTAAAATTACGGACTTGTATATATAAACATTTTAGGATTCACTAGAAAAGCGAGTACCCAACGCGAATTTAGCAACAATCGCCTTTTTACAAGTAAGCAAATATATCTATGATGCAACCGGAATGGACCTCCGGATCCGGTAACAATTTGACCTGCGACATGCAGTATTTTGTCACCTCTGCCTGTAT
The DNA here is from genome assembly GCA_030248215.1 of Enoplolaimus lenunculus. NCBI lineage: Eukaryota > Metazoa > Nematoda > Enoplea > Enoplida > Thoracostomopsidae > Enoplolaimus > Enoplolaimus lenunculus. Next base: position 108,122 of record JASANG010000135.1, read on the forward strand.
CCTGCCAATACATACACATACGGATAATTATCTATGTCGTGTCCTGGGAACTTGTTAGTTTTAGAACAGGACCGTTGTAAAAACTGCCTATGTATAGAACAGGGCCGGATCGTTTTCCGGACGGGCTATAAATCGAGTCAGTTCAAGCTTTGTACTAATTTTTTTGCTTAGGCTCAGATTTAGGCTTAAGCTTAGGCGTAGAAATAGGCTAATCCATACGTTTTGGCTTAGGCTTAAGCTTAGGCTTAGGCTTAGGAATATGCTTTTACTACTGTTCCGACCCTGTTCTATACATGGGCCATAAAAAGGCACTTGCTGCGTCAAAGACTGCACAAAATATGACAGAAACAACGTTTTAGAGTTTATTGCAGCGACAAAGCATTGCAGTTTTTTTACACATTTAAATATTTAGTTAGCGTGTCAGCCGTTGGTCTCCCATTGTGCGCAACAGTTGGCGTAGGGACGTCTTAGTTACCAACTGTACCTACTATATACTGCAATCACTTTTAATTATAATTTCTGGACGTTATCCATTTACGAACAATAATACAAAACATAAACTTATGTGGATTCGAACTCAAAAATATGTCTTCTTATTAACTTCCAATTTACCTTGGATAGGTACAATAAAGCTTTGGTACACTGCAGAAAATGGTGAGTCAAATTGACTTTGTCCAAAATTGGCTTTTCGGGACTACACAAACTGAGTCAAAATTCGACTCCGCCAGTCAAATTCGATTTACTGATTCGCACGTTTAACTTTGGCGGAGTCGAATTTGACTTAGCTTGGGCAGTTCCGAGAAGCCTATTTCGGAGAGAGCCAATTTGACTCACCATTTCTTGCAGCGTACATTATTATACTCGTGGAGTAGGTTGGATAGCTACACTGCAAACAATGGTGAGTCAAATCGACTCTGTCCAAAATTGGCTTTTCGGGACTACACAAACTGAGTCAAAATTCAACTCAGAGTCAAATTCGTTTCACTGAGTCACACGTTTATCTTTGGCGGAGCCGAATTTGACTCAGTTTTTGTAGTTCCGAAAAGCCTATTTCGGAGAGAGTCAATTTGACTCACCTTTTTTGCAGTGTACTTTATTACTCGTATTGTAGCTTGTATAGCTACAATATTTGCTTTGTGGCCAATGTTAGTTTAAGGGGCGTAACAATAGATTAAGCGCATTCCTAAGCCTAAGCCTAACCCTAAGCAAAAATGTAATCTAGAATCTAAACCTACTCTTTTATAAACCTAAAAGAAATCTGAACGCCCCTTTAAGTAACATAGGCCTGGATAGCTACAATATTAGCTTAGGTATGTATATCTTTATTGAATATTTTATTGTGATTTAGAAATGCCTTGACAAAGATCCTGAGAAACGTTGGAAGCCGACAGAACTGCTCAATCATGAGTATTTTGCTGGATTCAGTTTCAAATTGCCACCAAACGAAGGTTCGTACGATCTGTTCAACGGAAGAGACCGTAAGGTAAGTGCAATAGTTTCGTACCTTGGCCCTTTGAAACGCACGCCTTCGCTTTGCTGTTGTCTTTTCCGCAACCAAAATGGCTGAAAAATTATTCAGTTTTTCAATTCAGGGGTCAATGTATAGAACACGGCCGGAACAATAGTATAAGTATACTGTAATTTGGGTGATTACAGTAATCCTAAGCATAAGCCTAAAGCGTAAGGATGAGCTTATTCGTAAGCCTAAGCCTAGGCAAAACAGTCAGTCTATAGTAAACTGACTCTATGATAGCCCCGCCGGAAAACGATCCGGCCCTGTTCTATACATGGGCCAATTCACATTTGCTGTAATTTATGCCACAAATAAATCAACAACAACAGAATTGGTTCGAAGTTGTTAAACAAATTTGATCGCACCGGGTGAAAATATACACATCGTGTACCTCAATAATCAATACGTATTCGCAGAAATATAAATTAACAATTAAACTTTTATACTTCAATATCCGTTTTCCGTTCTCCGTTATTCTAATCATTATCCCTTTCCGTTATTTTTACTTTCCTTTTACCACCCTGTCTTCACCTGATCAGAGACTATATTAGATATCGGTTTAAGCACGTGTCCCGCGGTAAACTTTATATTTTCGATGGAACGAAGGATTTTGGAACCCCTAAAAAATTTTCAAACTTGCTTGTACGTCAACTAAAACCCTTAATATATGCCCCACCTGAAAATTTTTAGCCCCCTCCACCAAGGTGACCTGGCTACGGTCTTGTCCATCGAACTTTACACTGTAAATTCCAATTAGTTAATTAATCAACTAAGACGGAAAGTTAGTTATTTCTGAGTTAATAACAGCAAAATTTAACTCACTCTGATTTGAGTTGATTCTCACTCTGACTTGTTTTGATTCCGGCAAAGATGATTAATTAACTCAGAATGAGTTGTATCAACTCACAATTATGAGTTCTGATAGTCCTAACTCAGACTGAGTGATTCAACTCAGTCTGGAGTTGAAATCAACTCACTGGAATTTACAGTGTATATATATTTGACATTTTATATATCGTTAGCGTTCGTATATGTATATATGTTTGTGCTCGTGTTTATTTTTCAGAATACAATGAACATATTTCCACAAATCACAAATCAACACAGCGGATCAGTTGATGCGGGTATGATTGGCGGCGCTGGCACTGGAGGAACAACGCAACGCACTTCGAAGACGACTTCATATGTTTTGCCTAATATTGGAATTTGATGGGAAGTGATTGTTCAAATATACAGATATACTTCGTCATAAAATTTCAATACCAGAAGCGTACGCCGTATAAACCCCTTTGGGCCCATGTGTAATCGAGGGCCGGACCATTTTCCGTGGGAGTTAACAGTAAAGCCATTAGGCCAATTTTTTCGCTTAGGCTTAGGCTGGCTTAGGCACAGGTTTAAGAATAGATTTGTTTCTTTCACGCTGAGGCTTTTGTTTTAGAATTACGCTTCTGCTTAGGAAAATGCTTATTCTACGCTGAGGCTTTGGCTAAGGCTAAGGCTTAGAGGAATATGATTATTCTTGCGCTGAGGCTTTGACTAAGGTTTAACCTTAAGGCTTAATACGCTCATATAATACGCTGTTTACAGCCGTCAAATATGCACTGGACAACCTTAGTCATTTTTTGGGGATAGATTTTGTCTACGCTAGTAAACCATGTTCCTCCACAGTTGTATATATCTCAACATTATAAAAATTAGGCTATTTTAATGGTTCCTATCTTCGCAGCTTCACTCTACAAAAGAATATTTCTGATATTTAAGAAAGAAATTCTTACATTCAAGAAATATAATTAGCAAGGTGCGCTTGAAAAGTATTTCTGTTATAACAGTAAAGATTTCAGAAAAGTTTTGAAATAAAAAGTCGGAAAATAAACGTCGTTTTCCAGTTATGTTTTGAAAAATTGTCTTAAATCTCAGAAAAACTTGTTAGATTTGCCACAGAAAATACTTTTCTGAATATTAAATTCTGCAGAAATACTTTTTCGTGTGTGGTTCGTTTGTGAATGAGGCATTTATTCAGGCTAAAAAATATAAAGAGGTTTCATGCCATACCATATCGGAATTAGCCGTGTGTCACGTAAATGTGCATACCTCTGTTTTGCAATGTGTGTTGTTCTTGTTCTGTTAGCTTCGTTTGAAGTATAACTGATTATGGATTATATAACAGATGCTTAAACCGTGTGTGTACAGTTTTAGCTTTCGTAAAAATAAATAAAGTTCTGTAAAAGTACTCATTGTTTGATTAAGGAGACAATTGCTACTTTTTGATAATGATATGGGGTTTATAAGCAGACAAAATGTTGTCCAATAGTGTATTAATAAGCAAAAAACGTGTTCCAAGCTCTCTCATAAACGTGAACCAAGCATTTTAGGCACGGATTCCATTCGCGCAAGCAAACCCACTACAAACTATTAAAGTTTTACGTTAATTTCTGTGGCTTCAGTGTCATTTTCTTAGTCTTAAAATAAAACCTGTGTTTTACTTCGGGTCTTTTCCGTTATCCCCCCAGTCTGCGTTTACCCAAAAATGGTTCGATTTAGAAAATTTTGACATATTTCAGCTTCTCTTGACCTCCCCTGATCATTGCACGCCTAAATTTGAATTTTTGAAAAATTCGATTTTTAAGGTCCTCCTATTAAGGTCCCCCCTTTGAAATCGAAAAATTTTTTGTCAAAATTTTTTAAAATTTTTTGCATCATTAGACGCAGTTTCGCGCGCTGAGTGAAATGATGTTAATTTCCTCGCGATAACCCTAATACGGTTCGCATGTTAGGCTCAAAATCTTTTATATGCGCTTTACGTGCTTATTTATTGCTGATTTCCAATACATACAGTATATATTAACTGTCATAATTTGCAAACAAACTATGCGTACTATTAAGCACACAATGACGTACATATATATTATTCTTACAATTAGAACATTTGGGTTCCAGTTTTTTTACTCTTGGCGGTTTTTTTCTGATTTTTTTAATGGAAAAGTTTTTGAGCTTAACTCACGAACCGTTAGGGTTATCGCGAGGAAATTAACATCATTTGACTCAGCGCGCGAATCTCGTCAAATGATGCAAAAATTTTAAAAATTTTTAACAAAAAAATTTTCGATTTCAAAGGGGGAGACCTCAGGACCTTAAAAAATCGAATTCTTCAAAAATTCATATTTAGGCGTGCAATGATCACGGGAGGTCATGAGAACCTGAAATATGTAAAAATTTTCAAAACCCGATCACTTTTGGGCAAACGCGGGCTGGGGGGATAACGGAAAAGACCCTTTACTTCTTCGTGGTCTCCATGGTACGTCCGTTACTTATAAACATTCATGAATATTTTTGAAAAGTTGCCTGGGAATATCGTTTCGACTTCTGCATATTTATTGCATTTTATCCGCAAACCACAACCGCTTCCCAAAAGCGAGTTTTTAATTTCGCTAGCTGCTGAGGAGTCCTCCGCACTAATGCGAAACTTTTGCCCAAAGTCCCTTCTTTGGTTGAATCAGTTGTAGATATACAAAACATAAAATTACGTTTAGGAAAGGTTGGTGACAGTTGTAGCGATCACCATTTCGCATTGCTTTAAGATCCGATTTGGCTCTCTCTTTATAAAAATCGTCAAACAGCCTTTGTCGCTAATTCAAATATTTTTGTCTATACCCTGTCCGATGAACATTTTACTAAAAATTTGCAACTACTGTTGTTACTGCAAATTCTATTACTGTAAAGATATTTTTATCTCGCGCAATGTTTTGTCAAAATCAACACCACGTCGTCAGTATTCCGGACAGTGACGGGCGACTAGTATAACATTGCCCTATTAAAATATTTACAGCAAACGTTTTAATTAGCTACTCCTAGTATGATCGATTTGTGGCTGCTGGACTGATCTAGGATTTTTCAACACTAAAAATTCAAATCATTATTACAAAAACTTTTCACATACGACTACATTCAGACCTACAAGGATTATGTGCATTACTTCCAAACAAGTGAGTGAATTGGCTAAGATCAATTCAACTACATTACCATTTGATTCAAAGTTTTGCGTATATTACGCAGCTCAGATATTATTTGCAAACTGAGAAGATTTTGCTCAAGGACAATGATGTAGCTAGTCTAAGTTTTATTATTTCAAGTTTTTGGTAGCCAAGTGGTAGAAATAATTGAATTTATTAATGCCCGTTGTATTTTTTACGACCGGCTTAAATTGTTTGACAGGTCAAGCGGTCGTAAAAAATTACATGTCATTACTATTTACCTTGTTCTGTTTTTCGTCGGCTTTTACTGTGCACCTTGTTTTGTTTTTACGTCGACTTGTACTCAAAATTTTCATGAAATTCCTCTCAACTGAACTTTCTGCTTCCACGGTATTAATTCTGTTTCAAGATGATTAGTGATGAGTCGGCACACATATACGAAATACACAGATGGTTCATTAATGAAAAAAGAAAGTTTTGATTTCTAGACTAGATTAAAATATCTGCTACTACATAAAATACGTACATATGATTTAGCATGAAAACAAAGAACCAAGCTCGCAAATCTAAACGGAAAGCTTCCGTGGAGTTGGAAGTAATAAGCGATATTTACAAAGATGATGGTAGGTCGATTAAACATATATCAAAACGCTAAAATCTTTGGCGCTCCTTCGGTTCAGAGAAAAGATCAGGGAACAATATTTTTAACTTCATATTTGCATATTTCAACAACATATTATCAATAATAAATGAGCGTAATTTGGAGGGGGCAAGCCCCCATACTCCGACTTAGCATCTTTGGGAGGGATTTCACTCGCAAGGTCTCAACTAAGCGTTTTGAATACATTGCTAGTTATACTTTGCGTCGGCTTTGTTCACAGGGGGCCCTAGAGTAAAAATCGAAAAAATTTGGTTGGAATGTTTTCCAATTTATGTTTTGGAATCTCAAGGTCGAGTTAAGCAGGAATATAACAAAATTTTTCCAAACATCAAGTTTCCTGATTTTTTCCTTAACCGATGGAAGGGTAAATTTTCCCGCCTGAAACCACGTAACATGCCTAACTCTGGCGTAAAAACTAAACGGCGATTAACTTTTTCATGTCAGCATGAAAAATTATTAACCGTTTCTTAGTAAATTGATGTTCTTTAAAATAAATATAAAATAAAACAGAAAAAGTTGCCACCTATATAGTTCTTCATTGCCATGTACGTGATAAAAACGTAATTACATCACACTGTACGTCTATTCAAAAATATTAGTTTATTGTAGGAGATTAGCTTAAATGTTTTTATTTTAGAACCTGTCATTGAAAAAATTGCAAAAGTAGAGTCTGTTCAAACTCGGAACTGCCCTTATTTGGATACTATCAACAGGTATATTGTAGATATACGTTTGGCATTGTTATGGGTTGCTTGCTGAACAGTAGGTTTTGCTTTTGTGTCCGTAAATTTGTATGATATACGCTTAACGTGAAGGTTTACTTGATTTAAGCTGCCACGGTGTTAGATTCGACTTTTAGATAAATTTGTAATCGGTACAAAATCATCAGCGTACAAATCGGAGTATTGAAAAAGGTTTTAAGTTAACAGGGCTGTATTAGCTTCTATCGGATTTTCTGCGATCATTCCTTGTTTAGTAATTTTTAATTTATTTTAGACATTGCCTTGATTTTGATTTTGAAAAATTGTGCAGTGTTTCACTATCTCAGTTGAATGTTTATGCGTGCCTTGTGTGTGGCAAATACTATCAGGGTCGTGGCAAAGCGACGCACGCGTATACGCATAGCGTAGACACTGCTCATCGAGTGTTTCTGAATCTGTCAACGTTGAAATTCTATTGCTTGCCCGACAATTACGAAATTGTTGATTCATCGCTTGAAGATATTACGGTAACTATATACTGGTTTGGCAACAGGTGTATAATTTGTTTTGTGATGACTCTTTACTTGTCGTTTCGGGCGTTATGCAAGTAAAAACTTTTTGCTAACAAATTGGTATGTTGTATCCGTAGACTAGTTAGCACCATTCTTAAAATTCAACCCAGCTGTTTACATAGCTAAGAACATTTTGCAACAATTATAGAATTGTGGATCACATGTTATAAAAAGGTAAGCATTCATTCAATATAATTTCAAACAGTCATTTGTTAAGTTGTTTTTAACCCGACACCAGAAATTTTAATTTTATAATACACATCTGTCCACATTTTACAGCTATGCTTGGATAAGCGTGGTCAAGTGCACTATTGTTTTTTATAAATTGACGTGTTTGATTGTTCTGTTTAGTACGTTTTGAATCCTACTTATACTGAAAATTACGTGACAAATATTGACAATTGGAGTAAATTGTCGCGATCTATCCATGGGACCACGTATCATCCAGGTAAGTGGGCACGGCGACAAATAGTTTTGCAGAGTATACGTGTACATGCATATATGTTTGTTTATTTATTTAATTATTTATTGATATGTGCTTGTTAGTATTCCAGCTCTTTTTCCACTCAAATGTTACTGTGATATTCATGCAAAACTATTTAAACGAGAAAATGGATCTATTCTTAAAATAGCTTTGGATGTTCGCTAAAACGGGGTTTAACCTTAAGTGTAAGTGTTATGAATCAAATTACGCAGTATATTCGTTTTCCGACTGAAAAGTTCGGTGTTACATACTTTGCGTTGCAGGTATTGTTGGCTTGAATAATATTAAAGCAAATGATTATTGCAACGTTGTATTGCATGTAAGTTTTGGTTGTTTTATGTATTCTATTTTGAAGTATGTGTAAACATAAACTTAGAGAATTAAGTATTCCGAAGATCTTCAAGTCATTTGTTTATGTTTCATTTCGGTTACACTGTATAGTCTAACTTAAGTTTCAGGTTCATTTCTGTTTTTCATAAATTTATAACGTTTTTGACTATGCAGTTATTTTGTGAGTTCGTGACTTTTGGACTCTTCAATGTGTTTGTTTAGCAGTAGGACTGTTTTTATCTTTAAAAATAGTGAGCGACTCTCATTTTTGATTGTTGATGTAGCTTACATTAATGTTCATGTAGGCGCTTTCTATGACACCCCCGTTGCGTAATTATTTCTTACGCGCTGAAAATTACGCGTCGCTGAAGCGACCCCCTGGCGATAAAATGAAGCCGCTAATCACACGATTTGGAGAGCTGATTCGAAAACTGTGGAATCCGCGGAATTTCAAATCTCACGTTTCGCCTCATGAAATGCTACAAGCAGTGGTGGAGTGTAGTGAAAAACGATTTCAAATCACTGTTCAAGGTTAGTTTGGCGGTGGTTCAGAGGTCGCGAGTTGGGATGGGAGTCCCTGCGTTGGCAAGTTTCGGTATCTGGAAGGTCTCGGTTTATTATCTTGTGCAATTGCCGCAACAGCACGTGACGTGTACACCAGGATGGCATCGTATCCACGGTTTTTCCGAATTCGACGCCAGTGCAGGTTTTCCGAATCCGAACATTGCATTTTGCAAATTTCCGATATATCGATACGTAATTCATATTTTTGTCATTTTTATACATGTTTCGAAATTTTTCTATTTCAAAATGTCAGACCTTGCACAAAGCGAGCTAGCGATCATGTGGTATGTTGCAATACCTAAAGTTATTTATCTGCCAGTATTACTCGGAAATTGTCGAACTTTGACGTTTTGAATAACTTAAATGCCAAAAAAACCGGATGATTAGCTCTATTTAGAAATGTTGGCATTTTCATATATATTGAACCAAGTGTGGATGATCACTCTTTATAACAAGAGTGTGCAACTGGGTATATTCTGTGTATTAAAGAATGTACCCGGCACGCGTTGCGTTTTTGGCCTACCTCCCTTGTTTAGTGGAGGTCTGTATGCAGTTTTATATCGTAGTAATGCTAAGAGCAAATTGTACCTGCCTGATTGAGGGGGGTTGAACAAAGATGCAATGCGTGCTGCTACATTTAGTACCATTCACAGCCCAAGAAGTTGCACACTCTTCTGCAAGGTGGACATCATCCACTCTTGATTGAAGTAAGAAAGCGATCGAATATTCTGTCCAAGTTCTGAAATTTTTGTTTGTTTGATTTTAACCACGTAATGTCGCGACAGATCTAGTTTCTGTTGAACATATCTAGAGGTACAAAGCAGGCAACGACTGTTGAAAAGTTATATAGTAACTGAAGGTTGGAACATATGCGCGACTAGGTACTAAATTCCGTTACCTAGTAATAAAATCGACTTGAAATGACTACTTTAACTGGAAAAAATGTAAGCTGCCGAACATTGTTGAATTCGGCGTTTCCACAACACTAACCCGAACGACCAATTTTTGACTAATCCGTATCCGAAACTTTTTTGCCAATCTCGAATATACCAGGTAATGTTTTGAAAGTGCGTGATAGGGTGTGGTGGTTTATGTCCTTAGTGTCCTTCATCTCAAGGAAAAGTTAAATTGTAATCATGTGATGATTGCGTATTTTGTATTAAGTAAATAAGTGTGCCAAATATAACAGGTATGAATTTGATCTCAGAAAGCTGTTACAGTAGTTGTTCCCGGTCAATTTCGTAATTTATATTGTATGATTTTAGGTGATGCGCTAGAGTTTATGTCGTGGCTGCTAAACGCGCTACATTCGGCACTAAATGGAACAAAAAAAATCAATTCAAGCATTATTTACAAAACGTTTCGAGGCAAAGTTAGAGTTTATTCGCGAAAGATTCCACCTATTGATGCGGTATGTTTGTATCTGTTGTTTTAATTAGTTTTGTGTCGCCAAAGATATAATATAATTAACTTCTGCTGTTAACGCATGTAATAAGTTTTCATTCCACAATGCAGACCATAATTTTGTAAAACTTGTGATATTGCGACAAAGTTTATGGCATAAAAGTGTATTTCAAGTCAAATTTTAATTTTGCCTTGTGTTTGAGATGATTTTAGGACGAAAACGAAAAAGTTCGGCTTTTGAGGACTGAAGAATATAAAGGTAAGTAAAAGTTAATTATCTGACAATATTGATTAGTTATAATATGTGATCATTCTGATATAAACATAACTTCTTAATAATGGGATTATCGAGGCAGTGAATTTGCAGCGTTTTAGTTTTTTATAAGTGTGGGCTGTTTTGTTCTTTTAGAGAAACGTGAAGAAATGCCGTTCCTCTACCTAACCCTAGATCTACCTCCTGCCCCACTATATCGCGATGAATTTTTACAAAATATCATTCCACAAGTGCCTCTCGGCGTTCTATTGTCAAAATACAACGGAGTGTCTGAAAAAGAATACAAAACTTACAAAGAAAATTTTATGAAACGTTTCGAAATCGTTCAACTTCCGCAATTTTTACTGATGTACGTCAAACGATTTACGCGAAACAATTGGTTTAAAGAGAAAAACCCGACAATTGTGAATTTTGCGATCAAGTAAGTGTTTTTTGAACGATTCAAGTGTAAATAAAAGTATGAAACGAGAAGTTTAAAAAAGGAAAAATTCTAAATTTAAAAATATTAGAAACCTTCTTTGTTTCTACTCAACTTATGATATGAAACTAAATTTGGTCAGCATGAGTCGATCAGTTACAAATTGTACAATGTTTCGCAAACACGTTTGCTTTTAGGCGTTTGGTGATTAAACATATTAGTACTGCAACTTAGATACACTTACTGTGTTCTGTTATAGAAATGTCGACATGTATGAATACTTGGCGCGTGATGTACGAGACAAATATCAGCACACTTCGTATGATCTGATCGCCAATGTTGTGCACGATGGCTCTCCAGATACAGGTAAAGGTACCTATCGAATTCAAGTTTTGCATCGAGGAACAAATAAATGGTTCGAGCTTGAAGATTTGCACGTCAAAGAAATTTTGCCGCAAACGATAACGCTGACTGAAACAATTATTCAAATTTATGAGTTGAATACTGAAAGTGTGAGAGAGACTGCTGAGCAACCTGTTGCGGGCAATGAAGCTCAGGGTTAGGATGAGTTGTGATGTTATAATTTCGAATGGTGGCAAATGTTCTAACGCTGTTTCAACGGACAGTCAAAGGATGCGATATCTTAACGGTTGAAAACGAGGTGTTTGTAGTAGTTTGTGCTTTATTTTAAAAAAGATTACTTTGAAACTTTGGATTTCACCGCAAGGTGGTGTGATTTTGTTTGAATGAAACCTGTTATAGTAAAGGTTATTTTAAAACCGGGTGGAATTTGTAATGCTCATACAAGCGTTTGCCATTCAACAGTTTTTCACTCAGATTAGCATTAAAAATACCGTTCCGTTGTATTATGTGCATTCATTACGTGTTAGAAATAAATCGTGGCAACGTTAATTGTTTATGTTCATTATAGATGGGCACCGGATATCCGGATATGAAAAATATCCGGATATGTATCCGAAATGAAACGTATCCGGATATCCGCCAGATGTCCGAAATGCTTTTGTCTAAAAAATTTTTTTTGGAATAATTTGCATGGTTTCACCACCAAAGTAGCTGGAGCTGACGAAAAAATTCTGTATCAAACCTCAGTCACAATATTAAACCACATTCTTGCATAATTGTTCCATGATGATTCAAAATCTTTATTTCTTAACTAAAACATACCAATATTCAAAAAAACTTCAGGTTAGCGTAATATTTATGGGTAAAATGACTTCGTATGGTGTGTCCTTTATTAAATTTCGGAGATTACTTTTAGGGGCGTAACAGAAGATTAAACGTATCCCTAAGCCTAAGCAAAAATTGTAATAATAGAAACCTCTACGGCCCTAAAAGTAACATGGGCCTGAGTTTTTGTAGAATTCGATATACGGCTGGGCTTCACAAAGGTCTAGCTTTATCCGTAATTCAATGCAACGCTAATTTACCACTGGGACGTTTTAGCGGTTTTATTTAACAAATTTTTTCTGAGTTAACACTTCGTGTATCCGAGAATGATGATAGCAAGTTTACTGAGAACAGTACGATATAGACTACAGATGAACACCGGATATCCGGTCCGGATAAGAAAAATGTCTAAGGACACCTACCTTACACTTTGTCCCCACTCCCCACATAAAATTTTTTGATAAAATGATATGGTCATTCGTTACCTTACAATTTGGCCTCTCATCATAATACTTTCGTTATAAAATATGGTCCTACCTTATAATTTTCCCGCTAAGAAAATTTTTTGGACAAAAATTGCGTTTCAAAATATTTACCATCCAGCCCATTTAGAAATTTCTGGATCCGCTGCTGAAAGCGCGACACCAATATAAAACATGGGCTGACGTTTGTACGACTTAGCGTAAGTGTATTTCAATCTGGTTCTTTGTTCTTGGAACTAAACGATTCAAGTATATATAGTTAGAGTAAAGGGTTATATTCGATGGAATCTCTATTGCAGTGGTTTAAATAACGCAATGGACAACCCAAATCAACTCAATTTTAAGTTGCCAACGCAAGTATTTATTTAGCAGTCTGTAGCTGTCTTCTAAACTGAATACCGAGAACTATTGAGGTACTGTAGTGAGTGACCCGAATAAGAGGGGGGAGTGATATTTATTTGATTTCTCCAGACGGTACCCCCTGTTATTCAGTTACGGACTGTTATTTATTTTTATCCCGTCCTACGCCACACTTCGTTACACATAAATGCGGTATTGTAACTAAACCCTTGAATTGAATGTTTATTTGCCTTGTATCAAAAGCTTTAGCCATATTGCAAGGTTATTATTAGGAACGTACTTTGAAAAGTAAAGTACGCTTCAAAGTTTTGAACTCGCCTTTATTTGGTTCTGGAGCCATTTATGCGCTACAATTAGGAATAATGGGCATTTATGAACTTTAATTAGGGTTTAGGGACTCTATGCGCTTACGGACTCTTATAGGGATACGGACTCCATTTGATTGGGACTGAAAATGGGTACCTGGTACCGCCTTATATTCGGGTCACTACAGTACTGGCATAATAAAATACCGATTTTTAGAATTGTATCTTTGGCCCATGTTACTATAAAGGCCGTCCCAATTTCCCGGGACACAAATATACCCGGAGTGCACATTTATGCGCTCCTGTTTACATATGCACAGGCAGATATATTTACGTAGGATATATTACACATATATACATGTATTATGTATATATTTACATATATATCTGTCCCATCTGCCCTAAGTGTCCCATATGTCCCAACTGTCTCATCTGTCCCATCTGTCCGAACTGTCCCATCTGTTCCAAGTGTCCCATCTGTCCGAAGTGCCCCAACTGTCCCTCTGTCCCAAGTGTCCCATCTGTCCCAAGTGCCCCAACTGTCTCATCTGTACCAGCTGTCGCATCTGTCTCAACTTTCCATCTGTCCCGGTTGTCCCATGTGTCCCGATTGTCCCAAGTGTCCCAACTTTCCCATCTGTCTCATCTGTCCCAATTATATTTTTTGAATGTACTCCTGGTACATTGCTGTCCCGGGAAAACGGGACGGGTACTCCTGGTTTATTTCTGTCCCGGGAAAATGGGACGGCCTTTAACGTAACATTGGCCGCATCTTTTACGCTCATATCAATTTGCTTGAGGGTCAGGGTATATACTTCCTTTAGAGCAACAAGTTAAAACAAGTGCTTAAGAAACGAAAATCAAAAAACACAAAATCGAGTTTCGGATATCCGAAATAGAAAATTTCATTTCGAATATCCGGATATATACGGATATCCGGATAAATATCCGGCAAGAATTGGCGGATATGAAAAATTATCCGATGCCCATCACTAATGTTCATACGAGCTTCATATGTGGTGACTATGTAATGAAGAGTTAGGGTTGCGCTATATTTTTGTTGACTTCCGCCCCGTCCGTCCGTCCGTCCGTCACACGCACGGCACCATCCGTCCGTCCCAACACCACCCCCCCCCCCCCCCCCCTCCGTCCGTCACACGCATGACGCCGTCTGTCCATCCACGTCGCCGTCCGTCCGTCACACGCACGACGCCGTCTGTCCATCCGTCACACGCACGGCGCCGTCCATCCGTCCGTCACACGCACGGCGCCGTGCGTCCGTCCGTCAACTGCACGACGCGTTTTTGCCAGTCGATTTAATTTTTCCGGGAAAAACCAACACTGGTGTATGGTATGTACTTTGGAAAACTGGATGCTTACTGAACGCAACGCTATAAAGACAAATGATGAGAGGTGAAAATAAACGCAACAACTCGTAACTTTTCAATTATCAGAATGATTATGGAGGCTGGCTACTCCAGGCCCCATATTTTGTTGATTTGCATAATATGAGTGGCTTTGAGACTCGGGCACTCACCAAAGCCAGCTTTATCCATCACAATAAATTATACACAACCAGAACTATCACGCCGTCGCATTAAGCGTGCGGAAAACATTTAGTGGCAGCGCAGGGTCCATATGGAAGTTTACATTGCGGCTCAGGCGACACGCATAAATTTATAAGTTTAACGCCTCCTAGCAACGCATGCTTTTGGGTTTGGTTTAGGTTTGTTTTAATTTTTAATTTGAGATATGATTAAGAGTGGCACAGCCACCTATAGGCCACATGATCATCCAGTAACAATGTTAAATAGGGTTACTGCCCATGCAAACACTGAATCCACGAGCCTCTTTATTAATATTCTAGAAATGTTATATACAGGGTGCAGCAGGAATTATCGGAACAGGAAAGTTAAAAATACAGGAACGGAAAACAAAAAATACTTGTTACTAAAAATTCATTTTAACGCTATTTTATCGCTTTAAATGGTGTAAACACCCCATTTGAATGCTAAAATGTTGACACAAATGCAGTTGCTGGAAACGTAATTATATGGAATATGGCAAAAATTGAAAATTTTGGCAATACACGCTCAAACAATTTTAGAAAAATATGTTAGAATAATACGCCAATTTTTCTTAAATTATCGAATGAGACAAATTTTCAATAACGAAAATACTGGAAAATTCCGGTGAAAAAATGCCGATTTATTACCGGAGCCGGATAGTGAAAAACACCGGACTTCCATATCGGAACCGGAATTGAAAAACTCCCGCTTCTTTAAAAGACCCGGAATTCCGGTTGCACTCTG
Source organism: Enoplolaimus lenunculus (assembly GCA_030248215.1). Taxonomy (NCBI): domain Eukaryota; kingdom Metazoa; phylum Nematoda; class Enoplea; order Enoplida; family Thoracostomopsidae; genus Enoplolaimus; species Enoplolaimus lenunculus. Next base: position 123,661 of record JASANG010000135.1, read on the forward strand.
GACAGTTTATTTGAAATAAATAATTAAGACTGCCATCGTTTTAACAAGTACCGATCGTTATTAAGGCGATAACGCGCTTAACTAACCTTAGTGAGTTAGATTCCACTGCAGTTAAAAACATTCCCACGCGAAAAGGATTAAAGCAATCATGAGTGCATGCGTGCGAGCGCAGTAAGATTGACATCCATCTGTTTTATCATTTAACCGAAACCCACCCAAAGCAGGATTTGTTGGCAAAAACAATCATCACATAAGTAATGGAAACGAACAAGAAATATAGTTACTTTGCAAATGTCTTGTTTTCACAAAAATTGATATCACAGTAGGGTAACGCATGAAAAACGGAAACTAATAGTGAGCAAAATAACGGAAACAGATATTTAAGTATAAAATTAAAAAAAATTATTTTTCTGCCTATACAATATGCAGTAGACAAAAATCACCAGTCTTCCTATAATTTGAAAGAAAAATATAATGTAAATGTATCCAAATTGTTTAAGATTTTGACTTTATTTTTAACCAAACTTGAGCATATTTTTGTGATGAAAAACTGAATGATTTTTCAAGTGATTTTCTGTGAATTAATGCCATAAAAACAACGTAAATTTTATATTTCCGTAACATAAACGAATATACGGTTACAACCTTATTCTCAGACATCTCCAATTTCTTCCATCTCGGACGGCGTGTGCTTCAAAGGAGCCTGGCGGCTTTTGGCACCGGTTCTTGGCGCAGCGCTCGGTTTGAGAATATTTGGGAATTCATCATACAGTACGTTCATCAACTCTTTGGGGGTCCGCGCCGCAAGATCTGTGCGAAGGAAGTTTACGTTTAACGCGTAAAGTTGAGGATCCATTCCAAACCGTTTTTCCGATTTGACGTAATGATTAAGAAGCAGTCGCCATACGTTCAATATTATTTCATCCGATATTGCTTTATGAGGTTTATTCTAAAACAAAAATTAATCACAATCTAAGTATAAATAGATTATTCATCAGCTCAATATTTTAACCATGAACTTTACCATAACTGGAAAGCCTAACTTAATGTCGATTTAAAATTACAACACATATGCTTACAGAAAATAGTCTAAAACAATATTAAAAGTTACCGCCGGTTATATCAAGAAGTCCCACTTCTGGCGCCGGTAGATATTATTTTCGAGGTTACCACAGGTTCGGTAGCAAAATTTTCTTCTGTTTCTATCTATCAAAAACGGTGTCGTTCAATAATTTTCGAAGCATAATTTTTTCTAGGACTATTTTATATCGCAGAATTGCCGGAAATTCGAACAAAACAAAGTTTAGCCAGACTTATTAACAGGTTGATTATATTTATTTTTTCAATGACTTTAAGCATCAACCTTGGAACCTAATTTTGATTCACTCCATGTTTCAGTTAGCGCTCATTCTTGCCAATCAACCACCCTGCGGCGGTAATTATAAATAGCGTCTGTTTGCACCGTGTTACCTACCATCATCAGTGTCGTTTCTCTTCTCGTTATCCCCCTGACTTACTCTCGCCGAATCGCTCCCGCTGAGCAGCCTCAGATCATTGACAAGCGTTACAATCGTTCGAGCAGTACTTATGGTCGCGGTTGTCAGCCACAGCTTGCACGTGCCTTGAACGTAGCGTTCACGGTCGATATCAATGCGTACGTCTTGGTCGTTTTTAAGCTCGGTAAGGAATTTGAGTAAATTAGTCTGAAAAAAATTAATTTCAGCACTAATGGTACAGCCAACAGAACCAAACAGACTGCCAATTTTCAAATATCCAGTTGCGCTCAATACTTTCGCTTAAGTTAACGAGTATCGTAGGACAACTTTGTCATTCCACCGCAAAACTAACCACGTCAACTCTCTTGGTTTCACTTCCAGCCAAAAAGCCTAGACACCTTGGTATTGCCCTCAAGTCTAAAACATATCTTGCTGTTGTGCTTGCTGTTCGCGTTATCACTCTTACGAACCCCCCACGCCTATTTCTATTGAACCCATCATCACTCTCACTTAGTGACTTACCTCACTCTGTGCATTAAACGGTCGCCACGAATCTTCAGCGAGACGCAACTTTGTCGCTTCCAACACGTTATCGCCAGTTGCACGAATTACTCGATCGATGTGCGGTGCGAGTAACTTATCGAGTTCAAACGTTAGATCAACACCCAGCGAGGGCAACTTGAGGGCACGCGAGCGCACCATTTCAACGCAACGGCCGATAACTGACGGCGATGGGCCCGATTCAAAAATGTGCCGGACCAAATGGGAAACGTAGTGTTTGAGTTCAGCTGCAAATAATATCAATACGAATGCAGTCCAGAAAAGACACAAGACACAATACTCCTCAATACGATTTTAGTTGTGTACGGCTCAAAATCTTAATCATACTCACATTCGTTCAAATTTTTCGTATATAAGACATTTCTGGTTTAAAAGAATCTGTCTATTTAGTAAGCCCAAGAAATTACATACAATAAAAATGTTTAAAAAATGTTGGACGGTTTCACAATCTATGCAGTAAATTTTCGAAGTACATGGTTGACTGGCGAAAATTTTGAATTGCTTTCAGAATAAAAATATTTACAAGCGAAATAAATATTTGTGCGGATACAGAAATAAAATTTCAATATTGCACTCTAATTTTATTGTACCACGGCTGCCAACTGCACACTGAAGACTTTCGATGTAATAATAAGGAACAAACAAAGTAACTTGACAGATTTAAGAATCGCACATAACACATATTACCACTGGAACTTACTTGACGCCCAAACGACAAGCACTGCACAACAGCCAGGCAAATCAGTGAACAGTTTTTCGGACTCTGACAGCACGTCGCCTAAAATAAAACTGCACGAATCACTAGCAAAATAAAATAAAAACAAACAATTACCCAAAAACTTCAGTTCTTTCTTGGTTTCTGCGCTCTTTTTTAGTGAGTGCCGTTGCTATGGGGTAAAATATTTTTCAAAACAATGTGAGCAGCCATTTATCACCAGTAAAAAGGGCGAAGCCTTAAAATCCGCGTTTTAACAGTACAAGTGCGCTGGCAGCTGTCTTGAAATACATAATCCGGTACGTTGCATAATACTATTGTATAAGATTACCAGTGGATTATTGGTAATATCAATAGCTGATGATCTTAAACGAGGGTGTACAACTAGCTGGGCGGTGCATGGTGCAAAATGTACCTGCACGCGTGTTTCGACCGTTTAAAAATATAAACGGGAGTATGTATGAACATATTATGGGAATGCAACGTATTTACAATATTTACTGAAAATTTTGACCTAACCCCAAGTAAGGGGGGCAGATCAACATTGCAACGCGTGTCGGGAACATTCTTTTCTACACAGAATGTGCCCAGTTGCATACTCTTGCTAAGAGTATCACTAACTCTTGGTAATCTCAAGAGTGGATAATCGCTATTTAACAAGAGTGTGCAACTGGGCACATGCTATGTTGAAAAGATTATATCCGGCACGCGTTGCGTTTTTGCCCTGCCCATCTTGTTTAGAAGGAGGTACAACCGGTGTGAACCATGACACTTAATGCATGCGGCATCAAACCTGCTCCCCTTATAGTTTTATTTAGGGATATTCATGTGTTACAGACCCCACTTTGAACAAGGAGGGAGGGGGGTGATCTGGCAAAAACGCAACGCCCGGTTGTACATTTTGTACCTTGCGGTACCCCAAGAGCTGCACTCTTGTCATTATCACTCTTGGTAATATTAACGGATTCCAGGTAGGTACAAATAAGATAAGGTCGCACCGAAGGCGCGAAAAATTTCAACAGTAGGTTAAGTATGACATAAAATTAAGTAACTTGCTGATGCCCAAAAGCATATTAGCCAATTTGGTTAAAATCACGAATTTTTAACCAATCAGACAGAATTCTTATACATTTTGCTGCGCTTACCTATCGTTCCAAGGATTAAATTACTCAACTCGTGCACATAACTGATCGGAACGTCGAGTATTTTAAGTTCCCGCATTGCTTGCTTTAGTGACTGAAAACAATAAAATTATACTTTACGATCCTTTTCTTAAAACCATTGCGATATCACCTGCTTATTTGGCCAAGTCACAAAACCGCGATGTATTATTAATACAACATCCGCTTCTAAATCCGTAATGCATATCGTTACAAGAAATTGGTTTAGGTATACCAATTAAACGACTGCTATCACTTGATTATTCACGCAAGTCACAACTGCTGCATGGTGTGTAACCTTCTAATTACGGGTTATCAGTCACCGGAAACATCAAAATTCCAAATTGAAGGTAGTATCGTTATACGAGTTTGGCAAAATGCAGCGCTAGCGACAAAATCGTTGCGACCATGGCATTACCTGGCTACACTGTTTCAAGTAGAGCTCGCACGCTTGGGACGCCATTCCCATTTGAATCAGTAGCTTAACTGCACGCCGGGCAGCTTTTGGTCCACCGTGAACTGTCGTCAATTCGCGACATAAAACATCACACAGCAGGCGTTCACGTTCGGCAATTTTGCTCTGCAAACAAACACAATGCATAAAAATATTTTTTCACAGGAACAAAATATGAAAAACGGTTCTTGTACAAGTTCAAACCAGGCACATGTCTAAACTTAGATTTGGGCAAAACAGTCTAAGCCTTTTTATAAATTTTAACTTTAAATGATGGGGCGGGGAGGGTACAACAGCCTAAAAACAAGCAGTTTTCACCAGTATGATTTTCTGCAGTAGGTTTTCGTTTTCCCGTTAAGCATCGATGAAAGTTGACAAAAACAATTTTGAAACCCATCAATAACTTTAAGTCAATTGTTTGTGGTTGGTGGATCTAAATTGTTTGTGCGTCAAACAACAAGCACAATCTCGCTCTAAACCCTTTACTTTTAATAAGCCACTATTTACTCTTTAAACAATATAATATTTGCAAACAAATTAAAATAAACATATATGCTTCTAAAGCGTATAAAACCAGTGGTAGTGGGACGACACTTCGTAGCGAAGCTCTTACCGTCTTACTGACGGTATTCTCAAGTACAATATAATTGGCTCGTTTCCTACTAATTTACAAGCATAGAAAGTTTCGAGTGACATATTTACACGTTTCCTATCCAAAAAACCCTACGCAAGATGGTGTTATACACTATCAAATCCAATATGGCATTTTACCTTTACTTCTCCAATCAGAGTAGAGTCGCTACACTCGCGCAGGTGCTCCCGTCCTTCCGCAATCAGTTCAGTTGCACCTTCAAAATCGCGTTGAGCAATGCAAACGTCAAGTTCGTCTGGTAACTCGCGCAGCCATTCGGCTTCATGTTCTGACGCCGCTGAGTCTCGATGTTCATCTGAAAGCATACGAGCGACCTGGAGTAAACAAAAATTCCGGAATCTAATTCCGGGGTTCCAGCGCTTTTCACAATTTAATGGCTTAAAAGTGCAACATAATATCCTCACTGCTGCTTTTGTTCAAATTTGCAACAAATCAAAATGACGCTAGAGAAAGGTGAATACAATATCTACTGTGTGGGTAAACAACATGAAAGCCAAACTTTAACAGGTTTTACGACACATCCATTCGCACAATCACAGATACTCATAACCCGATATTAGTGAAAATGACAACGAATATTTCACGCGTGTGCCAGAAGTTGCCCTATTAAATTCCAACCATATGAAAGCTACATTTTAAGTAAAAGAAAAAAACCAACATTTTAGTCACTTTTTAAAATTCGCCTACCCAATCAATAGCGAATTAAAATATTTCCGAAAAACCAACCCTACCACCCTTCAAAAACTCACATCCATTAACACCAGCACCATCAGGCGGCGGCGACCCTGACCAAGTCGGGTCGCTTTTACCACCAGGCGTTAATCCACTTGCAAACGTTCCGCCATCGGCGGTAGACGCTTGCGACTGAACTGACGCCCGGCGCATGCTCATCCGGTTCCGCAGGGTCGCTTGGCGGACCAGTGACGATTCTTCAAGCAGCGTTCGCTTGACATCTTCGATTCCGTCAAGCCAACGGCGCTTAAGGACCTGCGAATCAGCTTGGAATACGCGTTGATGCGGAAACATCAACAGTTTGAAGGCGTCTTTAGCGCGGCCGGAGTCCGGCAAATTGATTGCGGCTAAATTTTCGACCTAAAACTTTGGTAAACGAAGTTAAGACCTAACACTTTTGGCGGCAGTTGTTGGAAGTGCTAAAAATTGGGCTGTTGGCATAAATGGCAGTATTACTGGTGAGCTAAGCGCTACTTTATATAAAAACGCACTGCGCATGCCCATAACTATTACTGGTGAGGGGTCAACGTTGTAGCAGACTACAGCGTTCAAATTTGTATCAACAATTATTACTACTGGGGTTGAAGTACTGCGTTTTTTTCACCTGACGCGGTATTCACCTAAAATAGGACGAGTGACCAGAATAGGATACCCACATTGCTATGCAACATTGTTTGCAATCCGTGTTAACTTTAAAATCCAAACCAAAATCAGAACTCTAATTCGAAATCACAAATTTTCGTATCGGATTTCCACTTGCATTCTACATTTTTGCGGCCACAAAGATGTCTGTACTCGCAATTAGTGCCGTGACAATTTGAAGCAAGTACCGGGTAAACTCCTGGCTCACGGGCACCACTACTATCAACTATTCCAATAGCCAGCAAGTTAGCTTACTTGATACAACTCTTCATATTTATACCGCATCGGCCCGACCTTATTTGGTATCGGAGACGTGATTAGGAGACAGTCGTTGAGAAGAAACAAATGCAGCTAAAATCAATAAAAACAAGTGTACGCACAGAACACAAATTAAAGCGTTTTGTAGTTTTAGAGTATGTCAATCACAAAATGCTTTAACACACAAAATACCGAACTATTTAAATAGTTAACTTGTGTGATAAACGAAATAAACTTTGTACTCTCTTCGTTACGTTATCACCTTTGTTATCGGCCGCATGTGTCAAATTTTCTATTTTATCCCTTTCCATATGTCTCACTCCCATTCTTTCGTTTTCTGTCACTATTCCTCTCTCACTCACTTGCTTGACCGGGCTCAGCGAATCAGTGTCAAGCTCCAGTAAATCTGCCTCGAAAACCACATATCGGCTGGTTCCGGTAGTCTCAGCGAGTCGCCCGGCGCCATCGACTTTTTCCAACAACTGCTGCATTGACCGGCGGCGATCGTCTCCTAGTGCCGCAGATAAGCCACCGCTTGCGCCGCTTTTCGACGCTTTTGCAAACTTCATCGTAGTGTTCTGTAAACTAATATATATATATATATATATATAACTATTAAGTAAACATACGCATTTGTTTCTATGTTCAACCCACAAGAAATAGAAGCAACACGTTCCCATTGCGTAAATGCCATTTCTGCCAAACGCTTGACCATATTCACAAATGCTTATATCGTCTATCACCAGTTTGCGACACACGTTTCAGAATACGGGACGTTTAGCAAAAGCCTTAAACAAACCACATAACCAGATGCGGATGCGTTGCTTTCAGACGACTCCAGAAGTCACAGTCCGTTAGCCAGCTCACATGTTAGACGGAGCTAAAAGATTCCAGATAAGAGAAGGCTGCGCCGGGACTTACCATTGTTTACAATCGGGCTAAAACGTTCACAAAAACTTGGCGAAACCTCTCAAAGAACTCGCCCGAGTTGGTTTAAATGTTATACAAATCTACAGCCGGATTTTACAAGAAGTTTGCATTAGTCAAAACGCTACAATCACTCGTAATAATTTTCAAGACCCTCATGCTACAGATAGAATAAACACTCACTTTACCTTTTCAAGACTTGAAAACGGCATTTCTTGAAGCGATTTGATCACATTGCGTTGTTCGGTCAACAAATTATTCAACTGATACATTTCGGTTTCGAGATGTGATATTTCACGCGCTGTATCAATAAATTGAGTATAGTTGTGAAATACGTTGTTTTTCATGTTTTGTGACACTGAATTCGATATCGCATCAACCTATAAAATAAATAGTAGGAATGATAACACGCGGTCAAACAAACCAACGAAAACACCCCCAAACCCCACAAACACCCCCCCGCCCCCCCCAAAAAAATACCTTCAAAGGTATATATTCAGGCCCATAGCCAGTTCACCTTGCCGGGGGGGGGGGGGGGCTAAAAATTTTTCATGAGGGGCATTCAAGAGTTTTCAACGAGTTACAAGCAAGATTGAAAACTTTCTAGTGGGGGTCCAAAATTTTCCAGGCAGGCGGGCTCAACGCGCCCGTCAATACATATGCTGGAACAATTTTACCTTTCTAAGACAGTCAAACACTACAACCCCCCCAACCACCAACTGCGTTTCTGTTTACCTGAGTCCTCAACGCTAGTAACTTTCTCACATCGCCTCCTTTTTCTCTGACCATACGATCGGCGTCAAATGTTTCCAGCGTCAACTCATCATCGAGCAACATTTTCTATGACGTACTCGCGAATTTCAATTCAGGCGAACTTTAATCGAACTTAAGCAATCGTTTTCCCAATTTGTCGAACAAATAATATGTTCACATGTTACTCTGAAACAAAAAAATACATATATATGAGTATATAGATGTACCCAACCCGCAAATCAGCAGCGGACCATGTGGAGTCTACAGCCAGACAGAAACAGCTGATCCGAAAATGGGGGCCGCGTACGCGACGAGCGACGCAGGGTTGGGTTGCAAACAGGGTTTTTTAGTTTGCACCAAAATTTAAACCAAGAATACTTTTTTACTGCGCCAAACCAAAAATCACGTCATTCAACTTAATAACCAATTCATTTGTTTCCCACGATATATACGTACATACCATACGTACGTGTAGAACAGCGAATTTCAGTATCGTCCATTTATGATGACGTCAGTTTAGGTACGTAGCGTGAATACGTACGTATACTCATATGCAAACCGATATTCTTGATAATTTTTCTAATTTTTCAAAGTTTTAAAAAAATATTTCTCAAAAATAGTGAAAATACTTCTTTTGCTGCGTCAAAAAATACTTCAAAACCATTCTTGATAAGTTTTCTAATTTTTCAAAGTTTTAAAAAAATATTTCTCAAAAATAGTGAAAATACTTCTTTTGCTGCGTCAAAAAATACTTCAAAACCATTCTTGATAAGTTTTCTAATTTTTCAAAGTTTCAAAAAAAATTTGAAAAAATATTTCTCAAAAATAGTGAAAATACTTTTTTGCTGCGTCAAAAGGACTTCAAAATCCTTGGGTTCTATATACAGCATAATTTTATTACTTTGTATTCTAAGAGATAGGTCTCGGAACCGGAACGATACCATTTTTACTACAACACCACCATTCTGTTTTTGGGCATACCTTAGATATCTCCACGGTCATAACTGCTCTGTTGTTCAACATTAAAATAATGGCAAAATATCATGGGGTAAGGTATTACATCTTCTTGTAGATGCCAGAGGGGGGGAGAAATTATATGACACCTTAATAAATACAAAATAACTGCTGAGACCGCATACATACTAGCCTGTTAGCTGAAATTGTGGCAAATTCTTGAGCAGTTACGATTCGAACCCTGGGGGGGCTGTCTGTTTTCGAAAGCCCCGAGATAAAAAATCAGGGACTAAAAATTTGGAGGAATTCTTCCTTGGGACCCGACACTAACCGGACGGACATAGCATCGAAGCTTTTACATACATGGTTTGCCGTACGTATTTGAATCGACCAAAATATATGTTCACTGAATTAGAATTAATTGTTTACTTTAATTTCTCATTTTTCGTTCACCGTACCAAAACTTACGACTCCTTGGCTGTCCCAAAAACGCAATCGCTGCAAGATGTTAATGATGCCCACTTTTAAAAATCAGTTGTATGAAATTCGAGATCACTTCCGTATAAGTATCCGGTACCCCGTAGGTTTATACCGGACACCAGAACAGGATAAGGATATTCAACTTTTTTGTTGGATATTGGAACCGGATTCGTATAGCCGGTGGCACTCTGCCCTCGCTTTGATTAGCGGAATGTCAGACATACGAACACAAATAACGTGCGTAATCAATAAACACTAAATACATCTTCCGCAATATACATCCCCTAATCTCTTCAATAATCATGCCGCATATTTATCTGCATATCTCCTTCCTTATAAATAAGCAACATCACTATTATATATACCGTACATTTTTTCAAATCACCAAATGACAAACCCGATTATTCCAGGAAATTCCCATGCGACTTGGGCATCCGTTAAGCTTGCCGAATTTGTCATTAGCTAAGACACTTTGGCTCCGGCTACCAAAAATACGGACAGGACTCAGCCAAAATGTTGCGACAACCAGCCAACATACGTTGCTACGTCAATATACCATTCGACAAGGACCAAGGACAAACCAGAGAAGGGGGCTTCTGAGGTCAAACCCATTCCTACCCTGTTGCGATTTCACACCGCGATTCAGAGCCGGTTCCATCGGCAACACAACAATCCTCCTTCGAATTTTTTACACAACATAACCCCCTTTTCGAAACTCCTAGTACTACACCCCTGCCAACCGCCTACGCCCTTCATGCTTATCTCTCTTTTAATGTACGTATCTATACCCTAATCACGCTTGAACTTTCGTCTGGTCCGTCTATACCGAACACCAATATCTGGCCAGATTTTAGCTGAACCTAATCGGCGCGATGTCGCAACAACCAGTTGTCTGAAAATCAAACTGGTCAGCCTGGCAAAAATTACGCCTAAATTCTATGATCGCCTTTTGTCAAGTGGAACATTATAGTAGTAGTAATGCGTAATATACATACATAAAATACGTACACAAAATACCCAAAACACAACATTATACATACAGGGTCTCTAAAATCTGGTATAAATCCAGTATGATTGACGTCATCGGATTAAAACCAGCTAACCAGTAAAACGGCATACTTCTGTTACGACCCTAATTCAGCACCGAGGTATGTTAATGAATACGTAGGTATGTCACAAATCTGGTGCGTCCTAAGACATCGCGCGGACCGGAAGTTTCCGGGTACAGTGTTGCGGACAAAACCGAGAAACACCCAAATCTTCAAAAGATGAAATATTCGTATTCTGTGAGATTAGAGATTATCCGTACGTCGACTCTGGTTTATCCTGAAGCTGGTGCATTGGCTTGAGTCCGTTGAGGATTAAGACTGAATTTAAGATTGAAATATCCGAACGAGTTATGGTACATTAGTCGACATAAAATTGAAAAGTTCAGATGCGTAGCCAGGAATGTTCCGCGGGTCTACATCTAACCCCCCAATCCATAATCCAACAATGTTTTGTGACAGTTTATTTTTCGAACATGCGACTGATAGATACGTACTACCGTACTACCTGTTCAAATCTGCGCGTGTTTGTACCATGATTTCGAGGGCCATAACTTTTGAATCATTGGTCACCCAATAAATGTAGTGCCGTTGAACTCAGTTCGCGTGCAACCACAATTACAAAATACCGGAACCGCAAAATTTCGGAACCGGAACCCGAACGAGAAAGTGAAAAATACCTTCCGCCGCAATATTCACCTGTAAGCAATAAATAAACTATTACTAGCAATACTACGTAAGAAAATTTTTGTTTGCTTTATGTATGCACGTATATTCGGCTCCCACTTTTAGCACACGCAAAATCTACTATTAAAAACAACTTAGAATATGCCAATTTCTCCATATATAAATTTTAAAGTTACAATAATTTCCCATACTGAAAATACCGGAAAAATTCGGCGAAATGCCTTACCGGATGTCTCCGTCGGAACCACAACTTCGGCTGCAACCCTAGCTTTAAGTCTAACCCAAACCGTGTCCAAATTTCCGCTACAGAAACCTTAAGCCGTCAATTGTTTTTAATTACAACCAGCAAAACATTGCCGTTTTGATTCAAAGCTAACACGCCAAACATCGTTACACAATACCCTCATCCATTTTACTTCCTAAACTCCTAACTTTCTCCTGCTGCTATCCGGTGGTTCGCAATTTTTCAGCAACCTGTCTTTAACCGCAGACCTTTAGCCAAACGAAGAATCTTTAAACCGAAAGAAAACCAAACCAAAGTTCCTATGAATATACGCGAAAACATTTCTGCGCCGCGAACAAAGTAGATCCAACTAGACACACATACAACTATACTACTTACGTATACATATACATATAGTACATATACACATAGATACATACATACAAACATAAATACATACATACATACATTTATATATATACATATATATAAATATATATTAAAAATATATAGATATTCCAATTATATTACGTCTACCTATACTTGCCAAAAATCACACATCTGTGCGTCAAAAACGAAACCAAAACAAAAGTGTCATATATATCCGTAGCATAACATATCTACCTAAGTTCCAGCTTAAACTTCTCCTAGCGTCACTTTTTACGCCAAATCTCATAGCGTAAAGCCAAACCAATTAATCATTCACTTTAAGTACAAGTCGTTAGCCAGTGTTTACTGCTGAGAAAGCGTATATAACATATACGTACGTAATACGAAAAAGCTTCAACATAAGCTTGACCTGGATATAATCCGTCAGTCATTCAAACTAGAAAGACGTATCGGGCGGTGAAATATATCCTTACTTGGGATTGGATTAAGTGAAACCCTGACAGTACAGTTATTTGCTAACTCTGCCAAAATAAATACCGTCAGATAATGCTTTGGCTGATAATTCGTTATCACGTGGCAACGGTTAATCTTTTAACCGTGTTTAAGCAAAAATAGTCCTCTCGCAGGAGGCAGGATGAACCCGGAATTCCCACTCAAAACGAGTTCCGATTCTCATTTCGATTGCGCAATAAAACAGAATCGGAATTTTGAAACTTTAATTTTAATCTCACTTTTTGTGACACGTTGCATCAAAATTCTGCATCATTTATCTATTAAATTGCTTTCGATGAGTTAACTTATCAATAATTGATTGTAGTTTCGCTTTACTCGCAGTGCTGTACTCGAACTAAGGTATCTACTTGCATTGATTGAACTTAAAAACATGCCGGAAACCGGTATTTTTGAACAAAAAGATTCGCACAAATCTTTGTACTTCAAACTTCTCGTTTCAACTATAATCCTAACACATATATCTATATCCACAACATATAAGTGTACGTATAAGCTATACGAAATGCTTATTCGAGGTAACATCGTTCACATTACAAATATATAATTGATCGGATATCCATTCCAGACGAAAAATCAACAATTACTTTAACTTTAAAATCATCTGTCAATAATGCGGAAATCAGAAACAATTCAAATTAACCTATACTGTGCATATTATATATACCTCTTGAAACTACAAAGTGCAAACCTGTGGTACATAATTTACCCAGAATACGGGTTACTTTACAGTTGCGCTATACTTGTCGTGTGGCGACGTTCATCACCGCCCGTCCCGCGTACTGCGCTGTCCGTCACCGCCCGTCCCGTGTACTGCGCCGTCCGTCGCGATGTATCATCCCTCTACGGCGCCGCCCGTCACCGTCCGTCACGACACGGCATCGTACGTGAGTTATTTACGCGCGACACCGCACGGTGACGGACGGCGCCGGACGTCAGCAAAAGTATAGCGCAACCCTTTAATCTTTGTGTATATACAGTAAATAGAACGGGTCTAATATCCGGGTTGCACGACCGAATATTAATTTTTCGGATATACAAACCGGAGGCTGCTAATTGAATTATTGTGTCGGAACGAACGCAGGAACCGGAATTTTTACGGTTTTGTGGCAAATTATTCATAATCATTCAAACGCTGAAAATTTTGTCTTTGAAAAATAATTATTATATACCTCAAAATGAATACCTTTGCAACAAATTCAATTCTGTTAATAAATTGTTAGATTAAAAATTGTGATGCGTTTTCGTAAAACTTAATGATGAAATCGTCGAAAATTAATTCAAGCCACAAGACACGTTTTTGCTAGTTTTCTGGCAAGTTCGGTGATGAAAATTATTATCAAATTCCGGTTCCTGATCCTATTAATACAAAAAAATCACTTCCCGATTGTATTCCTATTCCATCAGGACTTAATTCATGTTGGAACCCTCGCTACAATGCAAGCCCCACAACCTAACCATATCGCCACTATAACGCCGTCTTCGGCATCTATACATACCTTCCCTCGCACTTATGACCCGAATTTGCTCTACGTTCCCTACAACACAAAACCGACCCTCATTTTGATTGGCCATAAATCTAGATTTACGCAAATACCAAACCGCAAACCAATACAGATAATAACAACAACGGGCGAAGAGGGGGTCGTAGCCCATTAGGCAAAAAATATTGCGCTAATTAACCAATCAAAAGCTAAAACACTAACAAAAACCATCCAAACACTAACAAAACCTAGTACTTATATTAGCAATTTGTACTGTGCTCTCTATTGGCGTTCATCAAACAAGCAGGCATGATTATTACCTTATGTTGCTAGTAAGCAAAACAAGATATATCTCACGGTTGCAGCAGGATCTAAATTTTACCGCACCAAAAACAGGAACAGGAATTGAACGTTTGTGCACCGGAACACGAACAGGAACCGGAATTTAATATAATTTTCAACACCGAATTACTATTTAACGTTTCAGTAAAATCGTCAAAAACGTACCTTAACTGGAGTTTTTTGAGATCGTCTTTCTGGGTTTCATCACTGCTACAAAATCACACACACATGCACACCAAATATTTCAATTTAAGTAACACCTTATCAACTAAAACTGAACGAGATCGAACGCATCAAGTTCGACTAGTAATTTTGCAATTACAAATTTTTTGAGTGTAATTTAAATCATTTGACACATCACCGTAAAAATTCCGCTTCCGGCGTCCTTCAACGCAGGAACACATAGAATTTGAATTTATTTGTGGACTGTTTTTAGTATTTGAGTTTGAGTTGTACAAATGTAATTGTTAGCATGGATTTCGCATTTCACTTCAGCGCACAAAACTGAAGCCCTCAACCTATACCTAAGCAGTTTTTCTAAGCCCACGCATATAAAAAGGCTCACCTAAACCATACGTACCTAAGCCCTAAGCACTATAGCTAAACCCTAAGCCTATGCCTAAGCTCAAAGCATACGCCAGTCTTAACCTTAAATGTGGCCGAATCGTTAAGTGTTAAAAACCATTGCGGCGCCTTAACGCGATGATAAGTCCTAATTTAAAATGCCTACAATTTAATCCTTCTCAATGCGTAAGTGTCACACTGTGCCGAAATTTAAAATTTTATTAATAAAGGAATTTCAAACGTTGATATTCAGTTGGTTCATTATTTCAAAACTTGAAGCCTTTGCTTTCCAGCTGGTGCGCTATTGCGATTATTGGTCAAAATCATAACAACACACAGACCAGAATAACATAATCAGGAAACAACTATAGTCGCAGTGGTGCTAGGCTTTTACTATATTGTTCAGTTTTTAATGCAAACTAGTCAGCCGGATTTGCGTAATTGTACAAAAAAGTTAGCGAATGCACAGCAATCTACATGCAAATTTGCGTTTTACATAATAATTACGTTTGTGTTCTAAGAAAATAATGTACACAAAACAGGTTCCGCCATTTCTTTATCTTCTGGTTTCGGTAAATCTTTACCGGAATTAAAAATTCCGGTATAAAATTTTGGTCGATGAAAATTAGAGCATTTTACTAAAAAATGGCGATAAAAATAAAATAGAATCTTTTTAGTATAGTATATAAATCTTGACAATCACCAAAAATAAACCATCGAAGGTAGATTTCGCTTCCGTGGATAATGAAACTCTAAAATACATCAGATTATGTAAATACCTATCTTCAACTAAGCTTCTTTCGCCAATAATATTACAAAAAAAGCAAATTAAAATGATTTTTTTGGGTGGCGTGTACTTTTAACTTTCCGGTTCTGATTCCGTTTCCGGTAACTTTTTCAAATTCCGGTTCCGGTAAAATGTAATTCCGGTCGTACCCTGCCTGACACAAAGTTGGCTTCAAAGTTGGGATGCGTCGATTAATCAGCATCGGCATATTGTTGTTGATCCTTTACCGATACTTTTTGCGCTTAACAATGAGCTGGAATGCTTTCAATTTCACTTCCTGACACTTAGGCTTAGGCTTAGACTTAGCCTTAGGCTTTATATTAACACATCTGATTCTGAAACTGTGCTTGTCTCTTACGTGTATGTTTGACCAAATTCATGAATAATCGTTTATGTTTAGGGTTTACGCCTTCCCTTTTACAATGAAATACTCAGTCATCCTTTACGGTTATTCCAGCATCGGCATTACGATTGCAATCGACATACGCATCGGATCGGCATCGGCAAAAATTTTGATACCGGCAATATCACTACTTTAAAGCATTCAGTGAAGCAATGATGCGCTGTTATATTCCAGAATGCTGTACACCGCAATCTCTCACTACGCTACAGTCGGCATACGCTGATAATCTAGCGAATTTACGTTGCCCGCTAATATTAGCCGAACAAATTTCAGAGATCATCTGCGTATTTAAGGGTATATTTTTGAGAATTCCTGATTCTTCCCGACCGCGTTCAATCATACAAACCGTACAATTGTAAGCATTTACACTACAACTAAACACTACATCAATTATATAACAATTACGTACGTACTAAATTAATTCGCAAAACGCTAATTCTTTCCACTCTAGCAATTATCGCGTTCTGTAGAACTTCCGTCACTCTGACACGCTATCACATCCTACAAACATAAACAGCTCAAAGTTTATTTTTTGTCAAGTTTCAGCCTTCGCACACCAGACCATGTGGTGCCACCGGCGCATTAGCTTGCATACCTTCGCATAATACATAATCACACCATGCATACGTTACTTATAAATATATTCAAGACATACAGCTTTCTTGACCTGTCAATCATTCTATTATATATACATACCATAGGATATAAATAAATGGAAAGCAAAGCACACCTACACATGGTCAACTTTGATTAGTTCAATTGAATACACACGTCACATACACATTTCTATATATCCAGCCAGGGTGCAACCGGAATTCCGGTTCCGCTTGCAGTTGCGGCATTTTTTCACCTTTGGGTTGAGGTAAATTTTTACCGGAATTCAAAATTTCGGTATTAAAATTTAGTCGGTGGAAAATAAGATAATATTTTACTAAAAATGACGATAAACGGTATGTCGAAGTGTAAACTTTAATTAACCCAAACAGCTCACATACCTACACCCACAACAAACGACTCTTTCGCCGCTCAGTCTACAATTTCAGCCTTCACCTACCCAGTACTTCCTTGAACCGAAAATGGTTTACCTACAACCAGTAAGTTCAACAACACTATCCGAAAAACACATCACTCTTTACGGACGTCTTACTTGATCAAAAATTAATTCTCTCAATCCCGGCATACGCTCAACCCAATACAGTAGCTTACTATGACGCACGGATACGCTATTGCTGATCGGAAATACAGCTCAAGCTACTGCTAAAACCGTCCAGCCGCCTAAGCAAACGTATCAAATTACACTTTACACTTTACGACTCGAGAATGGCGTACAACTAAAATAGGCAGATACATACTGTGTTCACAGTGAGTTTCCCTTGCTTTCGAACAAAAATACGCTTATTAGTAGGGCCTATGGTTACTTTTAGGGGTGTAACAGTAGATTAAGCGTATTCCTAAGCCTAAGCCTTGTAAAACAGTATTCCTAAGCCTAAGCCTAAGCGTTGCAAAAGCGTATTCCTATTCCTAAGCCTAAGCGTTGCAAAAGCGTATTCCTATTCCTAAGCCTACGCGTTGCAAAAGCGTATTCCTATTCCTAAGCCTAAGCGTTGCAAAAGCGTATTCCTATTCCTAAGCCTAAGCCTAAGCGTTGCAAAAGCGTATTCCTATTCCTAAGCCTAAGCAAAAAAACTGTAATCTAGAATCTAAACCCACTCTTTTATAGACCCACCAGAAACCTTTACGCCCCTTAAAGTAACACGGGCCATAAGTAGCGTACCGTTGACCTGAAATTGGTGAGCGGATCGGCTCCCAGTACACACGATCACACGCCATTTTTATGATAAAACCAGATATTCCGAATCAAATACTGACTTCATCGCACAAATATGCATGGATATCCATGGCCGAAACAGGGATGGTCAATCCGGGTATTTTCCTTGTTAACTGTATACATTTCTATAGTAAAATATATCAACTGTGCTGTTTGTTTTTTGTTTACTTATTAACTCAGATTTATTCCTAATTTATAATTCAATAGTAGCAAGCCAAAACAACTTGGCAAAACTTCAAACTAATCTAAAGTAACCGCGGCGTTGAACTTAATTCGTTAAAGGTTTTGGTGTTGACACGGCACCCACGATGCTATCGGATATCAACACATATTAGATCCTAAGGTCGCAGCGGTTTATGAAACCGGAGCCGGATATTGTGAGCATATTTCTGCTAGGGGGTCGCATCGGTTTATGGAACCGGATATTAAGAGCATATTTCTGTTCGGGGGTCGCAGCCAGAGATGGGTGCTCAGCCACACTATTTAGATCCTTGGACCCCCTAAAAGTCTGTGCCCATGAAAAGATTAGGGGCGGAACGGTTTCTATGTGGAACTGCAATAGTGTAAGCGTTAGCTTTAGACTATTTTTCGCTTAGGCTTACGCTCAAGTATAAGCTCACTATAACGAGTTACATTTTTAACCCCACACCAACAAACACATCCCTACCCAACCCCCGCCCCATGTAAAGATCAGGGACAGAGAGTTTTTCTATGGGACAAGACTAGAGTAAGCATAAGCTTTAGACAAATTTTTTTGGCTTGGCTTAGGCTTAGGAATGTGCTCATTTTTACGCTTTGGAATATGCTTACAATACTATTCCGGCCCTGTTGTATACATGGGCCTAAATACGCATACACCTAATTTCGATATAACCCTTCTTTAAACCACACTCCTCTTTAGCTTGCCGCCTAAACAACACAACTATTCGCCGTTCACTCATCAAAAGAACTTATCCAATATGGTAACTAGTCTGCGTCTACACGTGGATTTCAAGTTTAACTTGAAATAGCTCAACGGAAAAAATCTTGCCGCATATATAGACACATTTCAACAGTGATGTGCAAAAAAGCCCCAGCGCAATCTTGCTTCGCAATCCCAACGGAATACTAAATTAAGTATTTGACCACCGAAACGAGACAATATTGCTGTGAAGTTTCTATATATCCTTCGAGTTATAGTTTGCCGTCCGCCTTGCTACAGTAAGTACTCAAACTTCAGCACTGAAACCTACTTGGCAAGAAGACAGCGGCCGTGATGACGCGGCTCATCGCTCTCTAGTAACGTTCCTCCCCTCACTGAAATGTTTTTATTTCGACCGCACGCCCCGTTTAAAATTGTTTTGGCCCTGACATACCAAACTTATCGTCGCAACGCACAAAACATGTATTGTACTCGCTCAAAGTTTTTTCTATTTATTCGATCAACTCGAATCCAAACACACCAGTCATGAGACTGAATTAAAATATTTATTTGCGGTATGTATACACATGTTTAATGTTCGAATAGTAACAATAATTAAAATCAATATATATATGCAAATTATTTCACAATACCAAGTGTGTACTGGAATGACGCAATCAGTGCTATAGAGCGTGTCTGCTCAACTGCCAAAAATAGTATCAATTTGTACTTAAATCACAGCTCATTAGAAACTAGAAACAGCTCAATTTTTGAAACCCAAACTACACTGTCCGTTTCGCAACTAATGAAAATGTCTATTGTATAATCTGCTCAAGATGATTTTCATATCGTCTTAAATATGCTTCTAAATGTGAAACAACACTAGATATACCTTTTTAGATTCTTATACCGGACGCTAACACTGAATTATGCATATATAGCTGAACAAAGTACAAAACCTGAGTACGCCAATAATATGTTAAAGTTGTCAAAAGCCGCAATGCATACGTTTGCTCAAATCAGACAAGTTTTAGTTAAAATGCGCAAAACCTTTTGCGTATCTAGCCCTAAACGTTCCTTGACGCAGCACACGATTTTTATAACATTTCAAATGAATTTCGTTTTTTTGCACTGCAAACGAAGGATAACCTAAACCTAAACCTAAACGCTAGCTCAACATTGCAACAAATACGACCCACCATAATACGTAGTTGTAAATAGTACTACACAAAATATTGCCAATTATTTAAACACTAAACCCGAACAACAAAACAAGTATAAATAATGTATATACAATCGTTTAACGAAAGTCATAACTAGAACGCAACACTTTTCGTTTATAGCCAAACATTTCCAAATTTTCAGGGCGCCACCGGAAATGCGCCGGAACTCCACTTATGTAACTTCAACCCATGATTCAATTTATAGCAGATAACAAGGCCTGAGCAGCCACACCCATACGCCCTCCATTTTGGTGGATCCAACCCTAACAAGATTAACCAAAAAAATTGAAATATATTTTGATCATTGCAGATGGTTCCCACCCCGGACATTTCGGCGAGACCCACGCACTGTAGCCTGCTCCGGAACTGACAAATCCGGAACATGCCTAAAACTGTCAAAAACTATTTTTGGGTGCATAGCTGAGCTGGTATGACTCTCTCATTAGAGAAACTAACTGACTGAATATAATTATACAGCTACCGTTTGAGTTTCCCTAGCACAAGTTTGATGCTTTACAAGACAACAAAAAAATTTCTATACTTTTATGCATCTGAGAAGTTACACCATACACAACCACCAATCTGAACCAGAATTGGCACAAACCATGACCGGCAGTTCGACAAGAGGGTGCCTTTACTTGACCCAAATTAATACGGATCGGGTGGAGGGTCCCTACTCCCTTGGTACGGCACAGTGGTAAGTGTCCCCTAATCACTGAAATCGTGTCTAACACACGCGGTTCTGAATACGTCATATTATTGCACATAATATATATATGTGCATACAACATACACAGCACATATATATTTGTGTAAATAACCCTTTGAACAAACAACACACAAGCGTGCGATTCCACATAAAACGCCGGAACTCAAAATAGCAAAAATTGAAAACTCAACTCTTAAACACACTACTGTTGTCAACCAAGTGTGTGGCAGCCTGTAGGAGCTGCAAAGGGGGGAGCGAAACTGAATTAAGCAACATTTTAAAATTCTTTAACGCCGTGTCTATTTAATTCTCGTCGTCCGAGAACAAAATTAGCTTTCAACGCGAAACGCAAATACTAAAACAACATATGTCACTACTCTTACAGACAAGGGTCGGAGCAGCCATCCATAATACCCCTCATTTGGGGGCGGGCCACCTCTAAACGGGCCCCACCCTAACCGGTTGAAACAAAAACTGCTTCAGTTTCAAAAATGTGTCTGGCTTCTCGCTCGCGAGTTTACGGCGCCCACCCTGAAATACGGGGGGGGAGCCGCACACGTCCTGCCTGCTAGGACACTGTTACAGACTCGCTAATAATACACGTGTTGAATATTTTAGATGTCAATCCTGCATCAGATGCTTAAAAACATGCTTATCGATATTAATGATGATACAGTTAAAAACCTGCAAAATATTTGTATATATGTTACATATAAACAATGCCGTTTTTTGTTGGAAAACACAGCGCTACTTCAAAAACGTGCCTGCCATTCGTCTTGAAAGGTTAAGGTGCAAGAATTTTTCAACAAATTTAACGCAGGACTCCAACGTAAGATTAAAGCTTTCTCATACCAGTCGCAGTAGAACTCTACATGTGTTGAGCGAAGCTCGAACATATACACTTACTTTTTAATCAGTCTAGTTGAACATTCCAAACTTATTTATAAAACACAAATGAATAGTTTGACTCACGTACTTTCCAACTACTAATCTAACATGCAACTTAGTTATTAGCTAACTATTAACTCCAAGCTTCGTTCATCGACTTTTCTCCGTCTCAAAACAATAGTAAAACAATATTTGACACACGTCCCAAAATCAACCGTTAGCTGGTATGGGTATCGTTTACGTAACTGTAAACACTAATCGGATTAGTAATAAAATAAACTCGCTTAACAGTACCGAACCAATCTAAGTAATAATTTTCCTGAAACCACAAAAACGGTGTGCGTATCTACTGGCCCTGACAACTCAGCAACTCAGCGTAAGATCCTTTTCTACACAGAATGTAGCCAGTTGCATACTTTTCAAATTCACCTATATATCATCGAACTGCACCCTGCTGTTAAAAACAACTCAAAACAACGCTCATCACAGCAACTGTTGCCGCACTAAATCAAATGCTACGTATTGTCCTCGCAAATCTAACGTTACCTGCCTATTAAACAAAAGTATCTATTTACAAAATTGGAAAAAAAACTATAAACTAATCATCATAGTACTCTATGCGACACTCAAGCTTGTACCAAACCATTGCTTGCATCATCCAGCGAACTATACAATTCTTTTTTGATTAAATTGAAATCTACACCATTCTCAGTTACACCTGAACTGAGCAGCGTAAAGCAAACAACACTACCGTCGGCGATATACTTTTTCACTAATGCGATCCGGCATAGCACCGTACGGCAACGCCACGCAAACTGCCGCATGGCACCGCGTACCAATTATTGGTCAACAAACATTTTCGACACACGACAACAAGGTTCAACTGGATATCCGGCTCCGGCCAATAATCGAGATCCGTCTCCAGTATGTTAACTTGCCGATTGTATGTTTATAAAGTTTAAAAAAATTGAAACCATAATTTGTATTTATGTCAACTACCGCGAGAACTGATTGACTTTGTTTTACATATTTTTTCTGTCATACAAGTAATTTAAACGGTGGTATGTGCCCGTGTACGTTCACAATCTTTATTGAGCTACAATAACGTTAGAAAACCTGATGAAAACGCCCAGTTATTTTAGGGACGTAACAGTATATATCTCAGTATATCCTATCCTATTCCTAACCCAACAAAAGCTATGTATATAATAAATATCGAGCTCCGGTATCCAGTTCCGGCTCTGGTAATCTTTGGTGTCCGGTTAAACCCTGTACGACCATTATAGAACCAACCAAAAATGTGTGTCTGCCAGAAATTATAAACACTACGCATGCCTTGTGTGACCAAACTGCCAAATATGTCTACAAAGTGTCCGCTTATTTCAAACAACACATCTCAGTTATCGAATATCATGGTGATATTTTTGAAGGTGTTGCCACAAAATCAGTTTCATTCGATACTTTGTTCAAGCAATCAGATCACGATTAGGATGACCGCGTAACAGAATGACATCTTGACAAATTAATGCTCCTATTTCCATTGCAAATTTATTCTAACCAAATACGACTAATAATTTAAGATTCCTCAAATCGGCACAAGCCTCCAAACCCAACCTGCTCCCCGGTGTTCACTTGCCCCACACGAGATTGTACCAAAAACTCATCAATCTTAATCCTTAAAAACAACATCTGTTTTGTGCTTTAAAGACGCGGACGTACGTACATACGTAATGTCACGTGTATGTGTGTAAATTTCGTTTCAATGCTGTATTTAGGATCGATCAGATGTGCACCTAACTGACATTTTGATTTAAAACAACTGCAATTTTACCGGTAAAATACCGTGATTCAAAACATTGCCCCGATTGCAAATTGTGGTCCTTTCCATTAATTTGTCGTTTCACACTCAGCCTGAACCCAGCGAATGCCCAGATCAAATTATAATCACATAGCCGTATGGCTAAATCTAAAGCCAAACCAAAAAACATCCGCTTGGCATAAATATCTAGGTAGGTAAGTACAAATCAGTCAACGTAATACGCCAAGCTATCATATCTCGGGAAAACAACATTGACTCCACAGACCGCTACCAACCATACAAGTCAAATTTCCGCAAGTGTTTTTCATTCACGATTTCGTTTCGTTGTGACCAAAGATCAACAGAAAACTACAGTGTTAGCTAAATCGCTAATATTGTAGTTTCTGTGCTAATATCAAGGCATAAACAGAGCATTCGAACAATAGCCGCACAGTCTGATTAAGCTCAAACAATGCCAAAAACAGGCCAGATCAAAAATTTAACAACTGCACAAAGTCACAACGCCAAGAATACCATTAAAACACCAGCAACCATTAACCATTCATGTCAACGCAAACACCTCTTTCAAATTTTGTCAATCATAAAAGACCGATTAACTTCGTTACCATTTGTACCACATCTCCTAAAACTGAGGACTACAAATCACTTGCCAGTCACACTTGCTGCGGTTCGCTAGTATAGCATAACTTAGCGGTAGGTGTTAACGGCGGGGAAGCTCCGATCGAGCTCTGATGACAAACGATGTCCACTGATCCTTCACTTGCCACCATTTTACTATTATTGGTTGTTGAAATTTGGCGTCCAACCATCTGCGGATCGCCTTCCGCAGGCTCGACTGGTCCGTTCGCAGCAGACGTCATCAGAAGTCCTCCGCATCCAGGTTGCCGCGTCACCTTAAAACCAGACAGCGGTGGCACAGAATTTGATCCCAGCTCCGACATTGTTGTTCCTGCTGCTGTTGTTGAGTTACCCTGGGACCTATAGCTATCCCCCCAAGCACCAAAACCGGCACCAGTATGGACGGTATTACTATATGAGGCACTGCCGCTGCTACCGCTAGCACCACAACTACTGTTCATTTTGACCAGACAATCTACAGTAGCATCACGAGGGGGTTTCAATACGCGACGCACAATCGTTAACGTTACAATTTCACCTGCTTGTTGCAGCATCAATACCGCATCTGCATGAGTCGCTCCTACCATCGATCGTTGTTGCTGTTCACCTTGTACTTCCTTTCCGACACCAGCATTTACAGCCACGATTTTATCTCCAATTTTACATCCGGCCACATCAGCACTGCCCCCCGGATTTACCTTCGATATAAAAATCCCATGATCAGCAGCTGTGCCCCCACCACCACCCCAGTCTCCATCGAAAGGAGTCGATTCAACGCCACCTGCGATCGAAAGGCCGAGTGGCCGGCCGCCAGAACGATCAACAACGCATACGATGCTCTCTTCGGCGTACTCAAACCCAGCCGCCGTATCACCGCCGCCAGTTTTATGCCGCCTACCTTCACTCCCGCATTCAGCATTCTTTGTTCCTCCCACAGGCATTGCTTCAGCGCTCGCGACCATTACTTTATTATTTGCACCATTACCAGAAACCACTTGATCACTGAAGGTCGCTGTATTCGTCGTATCCTCACTCCCAGTCGCACTGGTACCAACACGATGTTGTTGTTGATGATGCTGTTGGTGCACCCGTCTATTTTTCAGATGATGCGGTGTATCCTTTCGTTTCAGTCGACAATCGTGTGGCTTATCATCTTCGTCATCAGATTCATTATTTCTTTGACCATCCACACGGTTCACGCCAGCGCCGCCGCTAATGGAAGCATCCTTTGCCGGTTTATCAGCCCCAGCACCCACAATTACCTGATTTCGAGCACCATGCGAACTTTCGTACGTCCCTGCAGCCCCCGCACGACCACCACCTAACTCGCCGCTACCCGAAAACCCAACCCGATTTACTGTTCCACTGTAACCTGGCGAAAGGCTATCTCCGGAATGCTGCCGCAAGCTCGTAGTTAGGTCATCGCTACGACCACTATTATCAACATTACTCGACGATAACAATTCTATATCGTCTGCGTTTTCAGCTTGAGCCAGTGTCGCACAACCGCCGCCCGCACTACTTTGAGGACCAAGAGGAATAATGAGATTGCTGGTATTATTACTGCTACTACCACAAGGAATCCCGTGTGGCGGATGTAGACCTTGACCAACGCTGCTTGCACAGGCCGCATTTTCGGTCACTGTTGACGTTACAGGCGGCAGTACCCTAACAGATCCGGCCGGTTGTTTGTGCGGGAACAGGCCAACGGGTTTTGCAGGCACCGGTGGTGGTGGTGCTTTGCTGCCTTGTCGCCCGCCGCCAAAAACCGTTGTGATACCTCCACCACGGACGGCAGGAACAACTGGCTGCCCACCACCGGTCCCGGTCTCAGGGGGTGATGCTGCACCACTGCTAACACTATTAGCGTACGCAGCGTTTAGCGAAGTTCGACGTGCGCTATTCAGCTGTAAGACTTCTCGGCTACGCTCAGCGGTATTTGCATCGTCGTGCGGTATTACGGGACCATCGATTGACAGCTTTGCCTTTGCCCGAAATGCTTGCGCTAAACCACCGTGGCCATGATGGCTGCTACCGGCGCCGCTATTAGTGCCTGAAGTAGGATTTGGCACCGAACCAGCCGAAACGGCAGAATGTGGCTGTTGTTTGCTTGGATGTGGTGTATCATGTCGTGAAAAATTACCAATCGGGCCTTCAGCGGACGCGTCAAGATCTTCGGAATCATCTGGAAAATGAACTTTTGGGCCTCCAATACAGTCTGGTAGTTGCTGTTGCTGACACGACGCAGAATTTCCGCCGCCGTTTGGTATTGCATCAGTGTTGCTCCAACGCACTAAAAGCAAAAACACAGCCTCGCTAAATAATAATAGCACCCGTTATGACTAGCAAGACTCTATAATTAAGCCGTAATGATTAAAGATTAAACTCTAAGTCTATTATTAAACAGAGGCTCGACCGCAACGACTTCCATTAAGCCGCTACTATTTAAGTGATTTGTTTCGAACCAACTATGCCCAGCTCGCACTCCAGCAGGGAATACGATGCCAACCTGGTTTACACGTGCTGTTGCGGCAATTGCACAAGACAATACATCTCGCGACCAGGGAAATGTGGTCTCGGTTTGGCTGGTTTCTGTCAAATTTGGGTCATCACCGAAAAAATGAAATTTTCAAAATAAATTATATATATCTAAGGGGTTTTCTTAGTTTTTTTGTGTCTCATAGCTTTTTCTTTTTCAGGCTATCTGCTCGTTATTATTGTGTAACTATGAAACTGCATAAATTCACAGCGAAATTTTATTCATCAGGCATCACTTATATACTTTCATAATACAGCAATAATGCTGAATCCTCGACTTCTGGTCTGGGTTCCAAACCACCGAGACCGACTCCGAGACCTGCCGAACACCGAGACTTGGCGATACCGCAACTGAGACCGAGACTCCCATACCTGCACTTCAATGTTTAGTAAAGCTAGAATTCGTCAACAAAATTCCAACAAAACAGCATTCATATAAACGCTGTCCGATCAGTTATTCCATATCCTACCCGAGCACATACCATTATCGGCATCAACACTCGCCAGTACGCCATCGTCCGTCGATTCCCTACGAGTCGCCGCTGCCATTTGAGCCATAAGCTCGTCCTGCAACCTTTGTTGTTGTAGCTGCAACTGCTCATCATACCCACTGCCAGCCCCGCCAAATTCACTCTGGTCGCCTGCATCGTTTGCAGGGCGCTGAGGCAGCAAATAGCACGTCAACACTTTCGTTGTCGCCCCCGTAACAGGGGCCTCATCGCCACCATTTGCTGCAGCTTCCCGCGGCCCAAGGATCCGCGACTGGGGTGAAACTGGTACTTCTTCAACGTGCAACTTAACCAACGGTAGCGACTGATTATTCGACAACCACAGTGCTTGCAATTCAAGATGAGTCATCGAGTATGGCAAGTGTGTCAGGCGATTGTTCGCTACATCGAGAACGTGCAGCTGAGACAAACGACCGAGTTCAGACGGAATTGCCGTGAGTTGATTGTCGCGAAACGATAGAACACGCAATCGTTCACAACTGCCCAGCGTCGACGGCAACTCAATGAGTCGGTTCCGATCGAGATTGAGCACACGGAGCGATTTAAGATTTCCAATCGACGAAGGCAACTCGCGCAACAAATTTTCCGTCAAAATCAACTCGTTTAGAGTTGTACAACTGCCGATTGCGGGAGTCAACGACACGAGACGATTTTGATCGAGTTTGAGTACGGTCAATTTTTTCAATTTGCCAATTGAATGTGGAATCGTCTGAAAAACGGCATTCAATAGAATAACCTGTAGCGCTGTACCAAACATATCAATACGTGGATTTTAAATTTTAAATTGTTTGCGTGCACGTATTCTCGAATATGTGCAGCACCTACACCTGAGATGTGGTGAGCTACGAATTTGGCCTATCTTTATCATTTGATTCTTTCTGGTACGTACTGTGCGTAATTTAATATCATAAGCTGTGTTACAGTTTGAGGTTTTTGATTTGCTAAGTAAGCAAGTCAAACGAGAATACAACAGAAATAGTTTCAATTTTATAGAATGCTTTTATCAATATCGAGGGAGCAATTGAAGTCACGGTTCGTACTCCGATGCGGCAAAATCGCAATGCGTTAGGATTTGGAATCGCTGAAATCGTTGGTTCGGTAAAACCTTTTGCGGAAAATAAATCATTCCAAATTTGAGAATTTTCAATGATATAGCTAAACTTTATACCAATCTTCCTGGCAATTAGAAAGCATCAAACCACCATTATTCTTACCTCGATAGCATTTAGCGACAGCGTGATATCGTTTAGGTCGACAAGCAAGCCCAAATCTTCTGGCAAAATTTCAACGCGATTTTCAGAGCAATCCAATGATTGCAATTTTGTCAAATTGCACAAAAAATCTGGCAATTCTGAGAGATTATTGCCTAAACCAAAAATACACCACCTCCCGTACTACATAAAAGCAAAAAACACACGCACTGTTGTGTTCAATAAATAATATATTAAGATTGCAATGTTCGGAAAACAGTTCAATACTAATTAAAATATGACGATTGCCAAGCTTTAAAATATGTCTTACATCTTAAAAATAAACCTTTGTTTTAGCTTATGTTACCGATACAAAACTGCACTATCCCTAAGTGCTAATTCCTAAACAGTAGCCCCACGTCTTGCCAATGCAAAAAGTCTTACCATCAAGGTACAATTCACGTAAATTCGTCATTGTACCGACCACCTCGGGCAGCCGTGTTATTTCATTATTTCCCATATCTAGCACTTGTAAACGCGATAGGCCGTTGAGAGACGCGGGCAAATTCGAAAGTAGGTTCTCACGCAGTTCCAAGGTTTGAAGATTGATAAGATTGCCGATTGCGTCCGGCAAACGCGACAATGATATGTCGTTGAGACCTAAAGCCGTATTCTTAACTTTATGTAGCTCTCATCGCCAATTACCAATAGGTTTTCAAACAAGCGAACGACGTCCGCTACGAAGCTTAAAATTTGGATAGAAGTCAGGCTATCAAGTGCTGTTAAAATTGAGAAAAATTTCGGTTCGCTAGATAGAAAACATATCACCAAATGGTGATAGGTGCTACACACATTTCAAAATATTTCTGCTCATAATTAGGGATGTGTCAATTGATCGGCATCGGCATCTGTAATAATTGGCACTTTTCGTGAGTATAGGCATCAGTATCGGCACTGCAAAAAATTGCCGATTTGATGCCGATACTTTTTGCACATAACAACCAGTTGGAATGCTATCAATTTCATTTCTGGGCTCATATCAACGTGTCTGGTCGGGAAACTGTTATCTCTCTTGTGTTTGTGTTTGAAAAATTAACTGAAATGAACCGAGCACGCTGTACTAAAGTTGGAATCGACATCGGCAAAATTCCAAAATAAGAATCGGCATCGGTATGGGAAAAATTTTGATATAGGCGCATTCCTATTCATAATTATTGCGTAACTATACAAATTCTTCGATTCAAAGCAAAATTCTATTCATCAGACATTGCTTACTTCAACAATTTAGTGACACATTTGTTGATGTACTGCATTCCACACTATGACTGTTTTAATGAAGTCTTAAGTTCCCATCAAAGTGATTAATTCACTACATTATGATAAGGATGGCTTAAGCGTAGGTTTACGCTTCAGCTCAGGCAAGGAATGTGGAAGTAAATAAAATTTGGCAGTACAAACAAACTGAATGAGCTTTTTGCGGAGTTGATCGTAAAGTATTGTTTTCATTAATGTTGGCTCTCACAGTCTCATGTAATCCGTTAAGTTCACTTTCATACGTGCCCAATGTCTTTTATGCTTATAGCTATCTAGGTCTCGATCTCAGTCTCGGTCTCGCTTTTCTGACCGAGACCGACCATCGTCAACTGGTATCTATGACAAAAAATACCACGTCGGAATAAAACAAGGCCATCATGTCTTGGTTTTCCTACAGTGCTAACGAAAGGGAAAAGGCTAAGAACTGAGCAGATACGGAACCGAATACTGACCGGATATAGCATCTAAACTTGTGCACTGTTTGAAGTATTTGGGTCATGCGAAAATATATGTTTACTGAATGAGAATTATGTAATTGTTACCTTCAGTCTTTATTTTTACTTTATTTTTACTTCAGCATATCATATATACCTCAAGTCATAAAACGACAGCATATCATAAACATTATCAAAGAACACTAAATTTTAACTTGCCTAATTCGCGCAAACTACGCAAATGTGTAATGCCTTCAGGGAATCGTGTGATAGGATTTGAGCTAATATCCAAACTCTGTAACGCATCGCAAGACTTTATAGCCTCTGGCACATCGCTGATGTCGTTTTTAGACAAATCTAATTCTAATAAGTTAGCTAGATTTGAAATTTCACGCGGTACAATGATAATTTCATTGTCGGACAGCTGTAAACGTTTTAATTTTGATAGCCGAAAAAACGGTTTGGACAACTCTTTTATGTGATTGGAGTCCAACAATAGTTCTTCAAGGCTTTTTGCGTAACGTAACACATCTTCAGGAATATTGCTTAAATTACAATGACGTTTGTCCAAATATTCAACCTGGCGCTTCGGAATGCACTTGAACATCGCTGATAACATTTAAATTAAATAATAAAGCATGAGGAGTTTAATGATTAAATTGGTTAATAACAAGCTGTACTAGGTCAAAACAATTATAAAGACACATAATACGCCTAGGTGATAGACACTGCTAAACCTTTCTGCCGCTAATCGTGCAATTGCTCAACGATATGAGTACATGCAGCCGTAAATTGTAAAGCTTGAAAAGTTGTAATATATTACTGATTTTTTAAAAATATCAGTAATATAAATCCTGAGTTGACTTACTGTTACACGCCCGGAAATTATATGCTGCACAATAAAGATTCTTCAAAAGGATAACTTCCACTAGCTACGTCACTGAATATGATGATCTATATGTGTGGTTTAAAGCGAATACTTGCTATCGGTTTATACTCAACAAACTGAAGTTGTGATTCTTACTCACATAACAATGTGTTGTAAAATATTAAAAAAATGCTGAGATATTCAACGGTGCAGAATTTGTACCCTTTATGAGAAAAATGCCGGACGTTCGATGGTTACATATAATCCAATTTACCAAATTTTACTTTCGAACGATGGATATAGAATGTCGTCCCAGGATATGGTGTTCTTATATTTAAAATAAAGTATTTGGTAAATATTGGGTTAGTTGTAAAGACATACTTGTGTCCTTTGACGTATTCGTCGATCTAGGATTTAAATAGCAAAATTCTTGACAAACTTGCGGCCCCTGGAGGTGTTTATAACGTCCTCATTGCAAAGTTACTGCTAATAGTTCAAGCTAACAGCAGACTTCACCAACCTTTGATTTATTTGGAAAAAATTCTGATTTTTCGGAAAAAGGTTTGCAAAACGAATTTGGCTGCCGAACACAATTTTATTAACCCTTTCTCACATGAATATTTTCTATTTCCCCTGAGACCTACTTTTATGCTAGGATTCGAACTCCGGTAACTGGAGTGGGAGGTGTATACCATTACCACTCAGCTATAGGAGCTTGACGCTCGAGCCCGAGGGGGCTGTCACGTCTTGTGGTGATTTAGTACAATGTATACGTGTTGCAATTGTTAAACACGGTGCGATATACATTACTTAACGTATATACACTGCGTTTAGTTGCCTATAGGCAGCTCAATGTGAGAAGGGGTTAATTATGTTTTAAACTTTTCCAGATGAACGAAATTTAGTTGAAAATGGTCTGGTTTAGATTCAAATTAATTTTCCCATTTCGTAACAATTTGAGGTCCCTGTTTGAAGTGTTCGAGAAGGCGTTTCAATAAAATAATTTGCCGGAAGTCGATTTTTTTCAGAGCCTGAGGTAAACCTCCGTTTGTACCCTGGTTACAGTGCTGTGCATTGCATTGCGTGTGCAATCTATTTCCACCAAAGCAATATCTATGTTTTGCCATTCACTCTACGCATTCGTTTTCTGTTGTCTTTTGCAGTGAGTAAAAAAGTGAACTTCAAAAGACAAAGCCATGCAGCTACCTTAGATTTTTATGTTCATTGGCAATGTAAAGAACTGTATACTTACGTACGAAACCAGCACTGCTTTGAGCGCTGGTTTTCCTACACTGCACTTCGTGCTTGGTTGCTGTCCCGGGACCGCGGCACTGTCCTCAGCCAGGGAGCCACCGGAATTCCGGTTGCGGTAACGAAATGCGGTATTTTTCACTATCCGGTTCCGGCAAAAAATCCGGTATTCTTTAGCCGGAATTTTCCAGTATTTGCGGTATATATTGAAAAATTTTTCCCATTTGAAAATTTAAGAAAAATTAACTTATTTTTCTAAAATTGTCTGAGCGTGGTGCATTCGCAAAATTTTCAATGTATCATACTTTATTTGATCATACGTTTCCAGCTACTGCATTTGTTTCAGGATTTTGGCATTCCAAATGGTGTGTTTACACCGTTAAAAACGATAAAATAGCGTTAAAAATTAATTTTTCGGTTCAAGAATTTTTTGTTTTCCGGTTCCGCACACCAATCACTGAAATTTACAGTGCGGCTCCAGTTGCGGTTCCGGTAGTTTTTTTTAACTTTCCTGTTCCGTTTCCGGTATTTTATAATTCCGGTTGCACCCTGCCCTCAGCGTATAAAAAAATTAAGCATGGCCCAGAATCTATCAAAAAAGTCAAGTCCAAAATTCTATAGGCTACTATGATGGCAAAAAGTACAACCGGGTTTCGGCTCAGAGTGCGATTCAGATTTCAAAATGTCCACGCAGTCACTTCTCTTCCTTCGTTTTTATAAAATGAGTCAGATGCGTTTTGTGTTTTATATTTCAATTACTTTTGTATATATTTGTGATGATTGTGCGTTGATATACAGCTTCCCCTGTTTACAGCCGTACTGACATATGATGGCTAATAGAGTTCACCCCTCTCTGAAACAATTTGTCCGCTATGAACGTTTTCACCTCGCTGAAGTCTTTGCATACGTCGCTGGAAATATTTATACCCCTCACGCACAAACTGGAACCGACTACGTACCTGCCCCTGTCTGCAGTATAAAGACGACTTTACAATGCTGTAAACGTTTAGCGAAATTTAAAATTGCAAACTGTGTTTCGCTATCGAAAATATATTTTAGTTTTTTTCGGTCTAATGCATTCTTTAGTATTTCCGGTTTCATTAAACAAAGCAGCAGAAATGTAATGAGGTGAAATTCGCTCAAACTTTAATAAACTTCTCGTATGGCAAAAATACGTAAGCGTAGAACGGGACAGAGGTCCGCTAAGTGGTATCCCAAATACGTATGATAAACATTGGGTAAACGAATAACGCTGTCTTCTTTTAGGACTGCACTTATGGAACAAGGGATTGTGCCGTGCAGACAGGATACTTTTCCTTTCAAGCAAAATATGCCAATAAAAATGTGTTGTTTTAGTATCGACAGTTTGGCGAACCTTGAAACAATTTTGAAGAAAGTCTTTAAAATTAACGTGATTTATTCAATAAAGGGCCCATGTTACTTTACGGGGCATCCAGGTTTCATGTAGATTTATTAAATAGTAGGTTTAGGCTTAGGAGTACGCTTAATCTACTGTTACGCCCCTTAAAGTAACATTGGCCCAACAAAGTAAAGTTTTAAAAATCAAATTTTTGTCAACATTTTTCAAATTTTTCCAAACAAATCCACCATTTTCAGTTATTTAGGATTTTATGCTTCACGTATTAAAGGCTTCGATCAAGTATAGCTGATCATTATTGCACTTGATAAATAACCTAATGATACTATTTATTCTCTACAAATGGACCCAAGTTAATTTTTGCAACTTCCCACTGGGAGACATAGTTACATTTGTGTAACCGTGTAATTCGTTTCCGTTTCCGTACAGTTTTCAGTATATCCGCTATTTTAAATATTACGCAATGTCCTATAAATATTTGCGTACCTGGATTGTGTTGCCACAAAAATACAACATTTTTGAAACTTTTATACTTAAATATCCGTTTTCCGTTTCTTTTTCTGTTATTTTTATAATTCGTTTACATCCTGATGATTACTGACTATGGACTTTATTAGACCGCTTGAATCTTCACGCGTATGTTTACAGTTTAGGCTTAATAGCCTTAAGCTCAGGTTTGTGCTTCGGTTTAGTAGGCATACCCCTATCGCTAAACAAGGACCCTCAAAGGTGTGTAGTACAGTACCCATTACCAGTTTAGTTCTAAGTACTAAATTTGAAACCAGAAAGTGGTGAGTTATATGTTTCGATAATTAGTGTATATCTCAAGGTCCCGCCGTTTACTTGCACTGTAAATTTCAGTGAGTTGATTTCAACTCAGAATGAGTTGAATCACTCAGTCTGAGTTAGGACTTTCAGAACTCAGAAATTAGAGTTGGTTCAATTCATTCTGAGTTAACTAATCAACTCACCCAGAGTCAACTCAACTCAGAGTGAGTTAAGGTCCACTGATATTAATTCAGAAATAACTAATTCGCTAGCTGAATTGATTAATCAACTCATTGCAATTTACATTACAGTGTGTTTGAAAACCTATTACTACTGTAAAGTCGCGATAGACACAACATTCAGTATTGGACCATAAATGCCAATACTTGAACACGGTTGTGAAACGACTGCTCTTCTACTGACATTTTGAAGAGCGCTGTCAATTTCCTCGTTTTAAGCTTTAGCATTCTCAAACTTGGCATCTATAAGCTATAGTTTTCAATAGAATAAGACTTTAATTTTAGAAAACACCGTTTCTATATTTCTATTATATATTGAGTACAAACCACAAAATGTTTAAGCTTTCAAAGTCTTCAATGAGCGAACTTAAAAAGCCTTTGCATTGCGTGGGACAGCCGAAGCTAAAAATTGCATATTTGTGTATTGCAGTTTGAGGTATATGTGTAACCTTAGCGTGCGCAGTGCGCAATGCAATTTTTTATAGTGCATTTGGTTGGGTTTATTAGTTGTGTAGGCGTTGCAGTTGAAAGAATGTACATTGTAAATTTCAATGAGTTGATTTCAACTCAAAATGAGTTGAATCACTCAGTCTGAGTTTAGGACTTTCAGAACTCAGAAATTAGAGTTGATTCAATTCATTCTGAGTTAATTAATCAACTCACCCATAGTCAACTCAACTCAGAGTGAGTTAAGGTCCACTGATATTAATTCAGAAATAACTAATTCGCTAGCTGAATTGATTAATCAACGCATTGCAATTTACAGTGTAAAGGCTGTATATTTGACGCAGAGTAGAGTCATAAAGGATCAGGGGTGAATTGTTTATTCGCGGGATTGCAAAAGGTAAGTTTAGGTTTAAGCTTCAGATCAATTTTTGGCTCACGCATACTCTTAAATATAGGCTTAAGACATAAGTTTAGCCTTAGGAATATGTCAATATACTGCTGTTACAGCCCTGTTCTTTACATTGGTCAAGAGTTGAGACTTATCATTTAGGCTTAGGCTTAGGCTTACGAATATGGTATGCTACTGTGGCGCTAGTCTTTATGTTGGTCCAGAGTTCGAAGCGGGTCACTACAGATGACCCGCGGACTTGCTTCCAGCCCTGATTCGACCTTTAACCCGGTTCTGTAGCCACAAGGTGCAGATCAGAGTTTAACCTAAAAAAGTTTTTGCATTTCGGTTCCACTGGTAACTTTAATCTCTCTCTGGACCTTTATGCCCCTTTAGATCAGTGGTGTTTGCTTGTGTAGTTGATTTACTGTACCGCTCAGAGCTCGTAGCCAACAACTTGCTAGATGTACCCTTTGGGACCTGTTAGTTACTGATGAAGAGATGATCCGAATCAATTATGTATTAAATTTTTCAAATCTAAAATTTGGGTGTGGTAGCAGGTCTAACCGGACATCCATCAGATTCCTAAAATTTTTTACGCTTTTTTAATACCAAACCAATCACACGTCTCTATTCTTGTCTTGTATTCTTTTATATTTTCTCTGTTTCAATCGCATTCCAAGCCGTTTTACTTTCAAACTTTAATGATCTCAAAGCATTGTATGAAAAAATGTTCGCTGTTCTTCCATTATATGTAAATATACATATATATACCTGTTATAGATGCGCAATTTTCGCTTTTTTCAAACGAAATTTGTTTTAAATGTTGCTAATTTTGACACAAAATTAGTTTCAAATTTAATGCAGTGAATGATGAAACATTTTTAGTAGTAAATGAACAGAAACGTATTTTGAAATAGAGAAAATGTGCAAATAGTCTTTTAAAATGCAACATTCTCCTATCGTATTAAAAGCCGTAGGTTTTGAAGTTTCGGCTCGAACTTTACTTATTTTTAGGTTTGGCTATTTAGAAAGTTCAGTTTTCCCTTTTCAGTTTGTTTGTTTTCTGGTTTTCGAAATTATTATCTTTACTGCTAAAGCTGAAACGCCTCACATACGTATTTAGGACATATCGGTTTCATATGTAAACAAGAGACCAGACAGCATATATATGCAAATTATAACACATTATTAAACAGTTTATGAAAAATATTTTCGGGTTGCAAATTTGCACCACATTAATATTAACTACGGAATTCATTTTTATAACTGCAAATCAGAATTCAAAGACGTGAGTCAAATTTTTGCAGACCAACCAATCAAAAGTTAATGCTCAGTAACAACTGAGTGATAACAAAGGTACAAATCAGGACATGTAATGTTTTTCAGCCAATAGTATGAGACTACCTAATTCCAACTAAATACCATTTCTCTGCAAACAGACGTTTGGCTCAAAATAGCAAAAATGGTTAAAGCGAAAACATTCACTGGTCGAACAGCGAGAGTATGCTTATTTTGTCTGAACGCTATTACTATGGTAAGTAAATTTCTACGGTTAAACTGTTTGCTTGAACGGCCCATGTTATTTTAAGGGGCGTCCAGGTTTCTGGTAGGTCCATAAAAGTGTATATTTAGATTCTATATTACTTTTTTTGCTTCGGCTTAGGATTTCGACTTTTAGGAAAACATTTTTGCAACGCTTAGGCTTTAGGCTTAGGAATACGCTTAAATCTACTGTTACGCCGCTTAAAGCATTACATTGGCCGATTGAACCAACGGAAAAACGTTTTTCCGGTTTTTTCGGTTTTTTTCCGAGGGGGTGAAAAAAACGGAAAAAACTTTTATTATAATCTGAGCAAATTTTACTCGCAAAACAGTGACAAACCACAAAACATCACGGACACCGTGAGAAATTGTTTTTCTCACGCTCCCGTCATCGTGAAGATTTTATTTTGACTGAGGATGAATCAGTGGTTGATCCAGGAAACCTTAATAAAGTGGCGGATCGCCCGAAATTTACTGAAAACACTCGCAAGCGAAACGGCAGCGAACCAGAAGCTGTACGCCATTTTAGTGCTAAACCTTTAAATATAAAATCTTGATTTCCCCTTCGGATCCACCATTAGGAGGAATATTTGAAATTTATCTGTTTCTATTTGAAGCAACATTTGTTGCAGATATATGCAGTGTTTAGCTTGGAGCCGAACTTCTGATTTTTGTTTCCATAAACCAATAAAACTACAATTTCTATTTGAAGATTTTTTGCCGGACTCAATCCCGCAAGTTTGTGGCCACGTTAGGTGGCATATGCACATTTTTAGGTACACGAAAGCTCTGTAATGTGTGCAATATACTTATTATCGAGCGTTATAGGTCATCAACGTTATACTCTCTACGCTACTGTAAAAATGTCCGCCCACTTGACTGCAATGGCGGTACAATGCAATATAGTTCTTGAGATAGTAAGACGTAGCAGAGAGAATATTTAGCCAGTGTGTTTTGGCAGTATTCCCTTTGAAGGGGGTAGGGTCAATGTGGACAATATTTAGACACAGTGTCAGGCAATGATAGTTCCTTCGAACAGTCTCTGTATAACTGCTAAGCAGAGTTCCTTCGGGCAAACATTGTGTTATGAAATAAGCTGAGTCCCTTCCGACAGACTCTGGACAAAACAGCTGTCCTTTTTATAACCTATTGACAACGGGGTGTATATGCGATTATGTGATTTGATTCGTCTAATGTCATTTTTTCAATATACAAATCATCCATCAACGTTTTGAGCTTGTGGAAGCATTAGTAC
This sequence comes from Enoplolaimus lenunculus, assembly GCA_030248215.1. Taxonomy (NCBI): domain Eukaryota; kingdom Metazoa; phylum Nematoda; class Enoplea; order Enoplida; family Thoracostomopsidae; genus Enoplolaimus; species Enoplolaimus lenunculus. Next base: position 161,991 of record JASANG010000135.1, read on the forward strand.
ATGATTTTAAATTTTTCCGTTTTTTCTCTTTTTTCCGGAAATAAATGGAAAAACCGTTTTTCCGGTCGATTCAATTTTTCCAGAAAAAAACCAACCCTGACTTAAACCAACAATTTACACATACCAAGATTTCGCAATTGACTTTAAAGGCGTAGTCAGAATTTCATTTTGGGAGGAGATAAAGTTTTGTACGAGAGCGTAGCGAACGAGAAATTTATTCAACTTTTGCCGGCTATTATACACTGGGTAAAGGTGTTTTTTTGAGTCTCCAATAAATTTTGGCGGCATATCCCCTTTTGTATATGTACACCCCAGGCTTTACTCAGAAAAATAATATTCTAGCGTTTTATTTTTGACACTATTCCTTAATAGGCTTTAGAGTAAAATTACTCAGAATTAATTTTTATAGGTTTAACCAAGAGTGGATGATCACTCTTTATAACAAGAGCGTGCAGCTGGGTACATTCTTTGTGCAAAAGGATGTACCCGGCACGCGTTGCGTGTTTGGCCCACCCCCAAAGAGGGGGTCAAATTTGACAATTTTACAATTTTATACGTTGAAATGTTGCAGTTGAAAACTAACTTCGTTTTATATAATTTTAAAACCATGCGCATTCTACGTTTCAAACATCAACTACCCCCACCCCTCTAAATATTAAGGGTGTGGGGGTCGGCCAAAAATGCGACGCCCGATGATACATTTTGTACTACACAAATTTTGGTAGTTGCACACTCTTGTTAAAGTGCGATCATCCACTCTTGGTATAACAAATAATTAAAAATAAAAATTAAAGTTCAGAATAAAAAAAGCGTTTTAAAAAGAGAAAACAATTGATCAAGAGTTCAAGTATTTTTGGTTATAATTTCAAGAATTCCATATTAAAATTTGATCAAAATTTACGATTTCAATTGTTTTTCAGATTCTAAGCATCGTCGCACTCGCGGTTGGTCTGTGGACAGCGGTTGAAAAAGAAACCCTGTGGCTGCTGACCGGCTCCCAGCTTCAATGTTTCGCTGCGTATCTGCTTATGACCGTTGGTTTGGTCAACTTGTTACTCAGCTTTATCAGTTGTTTGGGCATAATGAAAGAAATCAAATGCGTTCTTGTTATGGTAAGTTTTGTGATCAATACCTACATAGCTGAGGGCCGTAATATTAGTTCAAGCATATTCCTAAGTCTAAGCTTAAACTTAACCAAAAATAAGTATATGATCTATTTTTATTTTGTTGTCGCCCAGTTGACCAGTTAAATTTGAACTCAGCCCGGCACCGGTAAATATTTTAACTAAAAAGTTCAAGAACAGTTAAGATATATTATATATGTATATACATATATACAAATATCTCAGGGTGCAACCGGAGGTCAGCCTTCGGCTCCTGTTCCATATATGTACACACGCATATATAAATATGTATATATGTCATGCCCCAAACACCTGTTTGCCCCAGTTTGCAACTGGGACGTCCCAAATGACAATTGCTGTTCGGGACCGCTCAAACAACTACTGCAATGCAGATTAATTTTAATTGGTTGTTCAGGTTTGACTATATTCGAGAGAACTGACTTGCACATTAATTAGTTGGCTTCACCATATTAGCAAACTATATACTAAATAAAGTTTATATGGGATAAAGGATTACGCAGGCGCAATTTGACTGTCTACTCAAAACCACCGAAATAAAAACAGCATTGCCTATATTATATCTTTGTATTCGATTAATCATTACGATACACGGTCGCACACCATCGTTTATATACTAAATAACTGCTACAAACAGTGTTTGTTTTATAACTAAATACTGTGAAGGTTATTGTGTAATTCAATTTTTCGACTGTAGTTGAACATGAGTAACCAAATACAGGCAGTTTGCATTCAAGTAGTTGTTTGGGCTGCCCTAAACAGCAATTGACAACTGGGTCAAATATCTGTTTGAGGCTCGACATATATATTGCCTTGCCACTCAGGTTACAATTATGTACACCCTTGCTATTCTTAGGGTCAACTCTTTATAAGGAATGTTCAAAATAGGGCTAATTTTGCATAAATTATATTTTTTAGTATTTGGTGTTTTCGATATTTTTATTCCTTTCGATCCTAATCGGTGGCATATTGGTTCTCGTCTACAAATCCGAGGCAAGTTGATAAACACAGTTTACAGCTGTATAAATACCAAGGTGTAACCGAATATCCGTTTCCGTTTCCGGTAAAAATCGGTGTCCGTTTCTGTTTCCGTTATAGAAACAACGAAAATTCTGCTATTGTTCGAAACTAAATAAAAATTACGAAATGCATTCAAAATCTCAAAAATTTCGATGCATCTGCTATCTTTTCTTTAAAATTTTACAAAACCCCGTCAACATTTGCACGTCTCTATTGCGTTGGCAGAAAAATAAACATCTTTGAATTTTTTACCTCAATATCCGTTTTTCGTTTCCGTTTCCGTTATTTGTACTATCCTCTTACACTCTGGTAACTTTGTAAACATCAACTAACATTAAGCATAGAGTTTAAACCATGAACATTAATCTATTGCTTATATACTTTCCGTACTCTTCATTGATTTAGTTCTTCGAAGGAACTCAGTTGAGAAAAGCTAAACAACTACAAACCTAAACCAGTCTGTAACCTTGGTACTTTATCGGGGATTAGGTTATTCATATTATTAGGCACAACTTACCTATTTATGCTAATTCTGAACCACCTCGAAATATTAACAATTCCAATCCAAAGTTTCCAACAAATGTGCTCTTAGACTTGATCAGTTTTCAACTCTGCAATTGAAATTTACAATGACACCTTAAACAGTTTTGAATTTTATAAAAAACTCAACATTTAAATATTTCAGCTTAATTCAAGTCTGCGCAATAGTCTATTAAACAGCATGAAAAATCATTATATTGAAAGCGATATTTCCGCCAACAATAATGTCAAAGACGCTTGGGATCAAATGCAATTGAAGGTAAAACGTCTAGTAAAATTGCCAAGCTGGAAAAAATTTATGAACCTAAAAACACGGTAAACAAACATGCCTAAAATATTGTGTCTATAGAAAAAAATAGTGCACCCAATATCAAGGTATACACTCGCCTAAATGAAAAATTTACAATTCACCGTACCCCCCCCCACACACATATATATACATATATATATCTTTACTTGCGCATCCTAGACTACAATCGCGGAATTTTCACTTTTACAATTAACCGGATGAGTATCCGGATATCCGCTGATTTGGTAGAATCTATACAGCAGACCATTGCAAAATTTCAGGGCCAATGTAAAGAACAGGGGCGGAACAGTATTTTAAGCATACTCGTAAGCGTAATCCTAACCCTTAACCAAGCAAAAAAATTAGTCAAACGCTTAAACTTACTCTATTATAGTCCCACCAAAAAACGTTCCCCTCCTGATCCTTACATGGTCCAATTTCAGCATCAATGCTGCGGTGTCGACGCAACCTTCGGTTTACGCAACTGGCGCAACACTAACTGGTACCATACACAACTCTCGCCGCCATACGCCTTAGTCCCTGAATCATGCTGCGTTACCTGCAACCAGCTTTACAAATCGCACGCGATTTCTTCGAAAATTTGCTTTTCGCATTTACCCTCCTCAGATGGTGCTCCGGTCAAAAACCAATCTATAATCAACCGGTACTGTAACGAATGCTCTCGCCTAGTATTCAAGCGAATTCCAGCTGTAGCTACTTCTACCGATGGGGTTTCGTCGAAATTTGACGGAACAAAAGTTCGGTCGGAAGCCGGTGATCAAGCTGTGGACTACGAATGGTGCACAGGCACCAATCAGTTGGCTAGCTTGGCCTGGCCCCAGGCTACTTTTGTCAATATCAAGCCGTGTTTGGACGCTTTGAAAGACGATGCAAGAAGTGTCGCAATGGTACTGGGTGTACTAAGTCTAACGATCGCTTTAATGATGGTTAGTTATTAACAGCGTTCAACAACACAACTGGTTCCGAACAAAGTCGTACGGCTGAGCTTTCTCTTGGGTTGTTCCTGGAAGCTTAAAACCTACACTTGAAAAAATGGTGAGTCAAATTGACTCTCTCCGAAATAGGATCTAAGTAAACTACACAAACTGAGTCAAATTCGACTCCGCCAGAGTCAAATTTGACTCACTGAGTCGCACGTTTGATTTTGGCAGAGTCCAATTTGACTTAGTTTGTGTAGTCCCGTAGAGCCTATTTCGGACAGAGTCAATTTGACTCACCATTTTTTGCAGTGTATTTTATGGCAACACTTTGCAGATTATATTGTTAAATTTTGCAAATCCGACATTAGGTTGGCTATAACCTAATTTTGGTTCACTTCTGGCTCAAACTCCGAAAAATTTGTTGACTTCTGACTCCAGAACCACTCTTCACCTTCGGTTGCATCAGGAATAGCGTTCGGAACCTCTTTTGTATAGGTACACAGTCGGCAACAAGATTGTTAATTTATGCTTTTGATTAGAAATTATACAAACCGGGATTTCAATTTTTAAAGTACTTGTGGGCCATAAAGACGTTGCTACAGTTAGCTGTTTACTCTGAGTACCATATGCACTTTAGCTTGACTGTCGAGAAATTGCGCGACCTACTTTACAGTATATAAATCACAATATAACAGGGTACAACCAGAGGTCTGCATCCGGCTCCGGCTCTGGCAGAAAATCGGCCTCCGGCTCCTGTAAAATTTTTGCCGGAGGTTCAGGCAATTTGGTAGTAAAATTTTGCAAAATTTATGTGTTTAGCGCGTTTCGTTCTATTTTTGTCACAACTTTCAGGAAAAACTTCCAAAATTTTGCACTAGCGTAAAACCAAACAACTTAACAACATATTGCAAATATTAGCTAAAATTAACTAACCATCACTTTTACTGCCTCATTTCACCTCACCTCCGGCTCCGGCAACTTTCGTTGGCTCCAGCTCCGGGTGCGGTATTTTTCACCTCCGGTTGCACCCTGGCTTAGGAATATGCATATAATACTGTTCCGCCCCTGTTCTTTACATTGGCCGGTATTTTTAACCTCCGGTTGCACCCTGCAAAGCAGACTATGCCAGTATGCAGCAGGGTGGAATCGGATGTGAAATACACCGGAGCCGTGGCGTAGGTTAACAAAATTTGCCGAAGCATAGGTGAAGCAAAATATCTCCTTAAATATTGCAAAAAACTTTGGTTTTTAGGCTTATTTTTTAAGATATTCGACATATTGCTCAAATTGTACCAGCAGTTAAATCCAACCGCACAGAGCAAAACCAGTTTTGTAAAAACTATGGACTATGGAAAATTTCGCTACCGAAATTGCCGGATCCTGCGGCGGAAATTCTACCTGAGCCAGAGGTCGATTTTCAGCCGGAGGCAGGTATCCGGTTCTACTCTGCTATGAAAACTAGTTTCTGTGTATTCTATGTGTTCACCGTGCATCTCATTTTGTCAAAAAATATAACACAGAACCAAAACTTTAGTCACTTTACACCCCACATATTCGTCCAACGAAAATGACTAAAATTTTCAGGTGTTTACTCTTCTATGCTCCATGATATTGTTGCGCGACTTATGCCAGTTAAACTACGATATTACATGATATTCACATCACAACTCTCGTACAGCATGAAATAGATCCTGGATTGAGGCAACAAGGATTATGGAGCAGATGGGTTTCAAATCACGAAAAATTGATTTCGATTTAAACTTCAAAGCGCTTTTTATGCCAAGTGGCAGGCTGAGCTAAACTGAACAAAAAACTGCATCTCGAGCACTGCGGTATAACTTTGAGGCGCAGAAACAGCATCTGTATGTCGAATTAGCAAACGTTTGGAAAACGACGTTCATGACGAAAAGCGAACGCTGATCAAACGTTAAAGTTAGAATGACCTGTTTAACACATGAATATTTTCAATTGTATTTGAAACCTATTTAAAGGATTTTAGGTTCAAAAATAAAGCCCAAAATGCCGCATGACTTGCTTGGACTGTGTATTTCTTGTTCTGGGATTATAGTTTTAACGTTGAAAAGCTTTCAATATTTACTTTAAGCGGATAAGGGTTTTTAAACGTCATTCTTTTGAATGAGACATGAAATACAACTTCAAACTCAGAACTTCTAAAGATCAGGGGCGTACCGCTTCTCTGTGAGACTGCAATAGAGTAAGCTTAAGCTTTGGACTATATTATTGTTGGCTTGGCTTAAGCTTTAGGAATACGCTTATTCTTACGTTTCGGGTTAGGCTTAGGCATAGAAATATAATACTGTTCCGCCCCTGTTCTTTACATTGGCCAACACTCTTAACAACAACAAGCACACAATATTTACTTGACAAACGTCACTAAGTCACAATCAAGCAGAATAAACGATTTGAGATCCGTCCATCCATTACAAGAAAAGATAAAGACATGCCTACAACATGCCTTAAAGTGTATTTTATGACTAAATGATCTCTAGTGCAAAATCAAACAATTTACTTGGTCACCCAAAACCCATCTATAAATTATTCGAACACTTCTAAAAACTTTTTCTATAAAACTTCTGCAATCACAAGTAGTGCCTGCTATTTCGAGAGAAATAAACGCTTATTTCAGAGGTTCATAGATCCGTAGTGGTATATATATTAACTAAGAAACACGGCAATCCGATATAAAGATACACGCAAAACCCAAAAATATGCTCAAAAACTGATATAGTGGCAGTAATAAATAAAAATTAAAGCAAAACCAAGAGAAATAAATAAAATACAACAAATAAATGCGGCCAAGCTAACTCTATGCACAAACATTAATTAGGAACGTTTACTACGAAGAAAAATAGCGTATTTCTTAAAATTGCGTACAAATGTACCTGCAGGCAAAAATATTCTTCCTGCCCGGCAACCGGCAAAGTTCGTTTTAAGAATACTAATGCAGAAAACCTCCAAACAAACTGGTACATAATTGCAAGGCTGGCACCTGGAGATAGAAGGCCATGAGATTCGCTCCTTCAATTTGAATTCATTTAGCCACCGTTAACGACTAGTCAATCCATGACGGCCCGCGCCAACCTCAACCGCTTTACTACTAACTGCCATAACGCTTCTATTAAAACGCTTTACTATTATAAGTGAATACATTGCATCACAGGCTTACACAAAATTCGCACAAAACCAAAAACACAATAAAAGCTACCCAAATAAATACGTTAAGCACACAATAAATTCACCAAAATCAAAATTTCTTCGTATCTTTCACGCACCATGTGGCGATTATGGTCTCTGTGGCGAATGTTGCTTTTAGGGCCGTAACAGTAGATAAAGCGTATTCCTAAGCCAAAGCTTAAGCCAAAACATTGCATAAGCGTATTCCTACGACTACGCCTAAGCATAAGCCAAAGCTTAACCAAAAAATGTAGCCTAGAATGTAAGCCTACTGTTTTACAGACCCATCAGAAACCGGGACGGCGTTAAAAGTAACATGGTCGTCACTGTTTTGACTAGAATCCACGACTGGTCGCACGGTTGAACATCGGCAACTTTTTTCCAGGCGATCCAAACATACTCGTACTCGGTGCCCCGCCCAGCCGTCGCCCAGGGCTAAACGCACGTCTCGGACTTCGAGCAAGCCTTGCGGCCTAAAAAGAAACACTCGAAAGATTTTCTCACCGCGGCAAAGGATGTCAACTTGGCAACAATATAGCGGATTAGTCCGCACAAAACACACAATAATTTCTGAACACGTCTAAAAAATTTAAGCCCGTCCGAAATAATGAGTATTACATACTACTTATGCACATCGAGTTTTTACTTCTAAATTGGTTGGTTAGCTTAGCATCATCAACCTGCATTAGGTTCTTCGAAAGCTGGCTTAACCTTCACTTACCTCAGCTTCAGCCAACAAATTATCAAGCATCGGATCCGAGCGTAAACTTGACAGCGACCGATCCAAATTGCCACGGATAGACGCAATATCCTTCCCAGCAGCCATAGACCGCTGAATAAAATCTTGCCGGCGACGCATTTCAATATTCAACTGATCTTTCATTGTTGCAACCTGTAACAAAAAATAATTGTAAATAAACCAATCCAGACGGTTGAATAGTTTTAGTTTGCGTCATTTTGACAACACAAACTGCAGTGGTGCAAAAATGGTTGCGGACTTAAAAAAATTTCACAACATAGGATTCTTATGATACCAAACTGAAAAGTTACTAAAAACCACTGTACAAAAGTCTCAAGAGGAGGAGAGATTGATACTTAAACCCCCTTTCAGGCAATGCGTCTGACTTTCAACCCGGACCACACTTCACCTAACCTGTTCCTCCAATCCTTTAATGCGTTGTCGATGCAACCTTTCGCGACTTTCCAACATTCTTTCTGACTGATTTTTGTCCGCTCGCAATCGATCCATTTCTGAGTCAACTTCACGACGATGTCGTTCGCTCATTTCAAGCAACCTGAAAGCGACAAAACTAGTTATAATGTTATCGCATCACTACGTAGAGGGCTCAAAATACTCAACCGCAGTCCCAAAATATCCGTGTGAATATCGGTATTGGTCTCATAGAAATTATAACTATAATACAATATAGCAGAAAGTTGTAAACCGAAGCCTTAAACCTCAAAAAACCAATCATGAGAAGAATACAACATTTGTTTTCAATTTAATTTAACAACAAATTTAGAATCAAAATACCAGCAGTGGATATCAACCCAGTACAAAACGTTTTTATCAACAAATGCAGTCACGTGTTACCCTCTTCATAGCAGAATCACCTGTTTTTCTACACACCTCCTGAACAGAGCGTAAGCTTAGGCTGCAGTGCAAACCTGCCCCGCGCCAAATTATAAACCTGACCCAGAATCGAAATCTAAGGTTAATTCTAATCCTAAGCATCAGGGTGCAACCGGAATTACAATTTACCGGAACCGGAACCGGAATTTGAAAATTTTACCGGAACCGGAACCGGAAAGTGAAAAATGCATTTCACCAAAAATTTCATTTTAATCTTATTTTTTGCTCTATTATTTGTGAAATAACCTTAGTCGAACATAGGTATTTATTTTATTTGTTGCATTTTAGATTTTCGTCGTCGACTGAAGTGAAATCCACCATCAATGGCTTATATTCGGAATACAAGTGGCTTTCTAAAGAGATTCTTAAAGATTAGCAAAGTTAAAAAAACGGCCAAATTATAACACCGGAATTTTTAAATCCGGTAAAAATTTACCGGAACCGGAACCGGAACCGGAAGGTGAAAAAATGCCGGAACCGGAACCGGAACCGGAATTCCGGTTGCACCCTGCTAAGCATAGGTTATGCCAAAATATGAAACTTTCGAAAATGGTGAAGCAAAAACAACCCAATCACTTACTTTTGTGCATGCTGTTGCTCCATTGACGCGAGTTGTGACTGCAGATTCTGCAAATTTCGTTGCAATTCCATATTTTCTTTTTCGATACTCGCCAGAGATCGATCTAACGCCGCACGTTCTTGAGTCGTTTCGTTCACCAGTTTGTCGATTCCTTTTTTCTCAGATTCAACCTAAAATAGACAACAGTAATCATACAAAGTTATCCTGTACAATGCAATTGTTCTAAAACCAATCCAATTAGTGCTTCGCTATACTTTCACCTATTTTAATGCCTTCCTACACTTTTCGACACCATACGCAATTCGTTGTACATCGATGGACGGCACCGGAAACCAATTTGTTAACAAGTTTATTGACGCCGCACCATAAGTATGACATCATCCTGACAGCGGAGCTATGAGTCATTTATCGAATGTCTCCCTATGGAATTTCTTACTTAAAATCCACAGCTAATATATGGTTTGCATGTGACCGTGTACGTTCATAACCATTATTGGATTAAAATAACAGCGAAATTTTATTTATCTGGCATTACTTGCTTCAACAATATTAACTTCTGCTTTTTAAAAGTCTACCAGCATTTGCTGAAACCTCGATGGGCCATACGACTATTGTAACTGAACGCAACGCTACAAAAATATTGAATGCATAATAGAGCCGTTGTTAAAGCGTTAAAAATGAATTTGTATGAGATGTTAAACGTTATCACGTAAACATTTTAAGCCACGGAAGGAATAATTGTAAGCTACGTTCTGATATTTGAATGCAATCTAGTATTAGATAGTAATTCATTATCCAGCTCCGGTTCCGGCCGTATACCAGATTGGCCGGCTCCGACTGTCAGTTTTCGATATCCAGTCGCTCCCCGGAACCGAGCATCATCTTATTCATGATTCGATCTTACCGTATCCAGCGTTTGCTTAATCGCCAATTTTTCTTTTTCCAACCGCTGTTTGACGTGCTCCGCCTCGCGTTTCTCAAATTCCAAAGCGTTAAATTTGCGCTGAGATTCACCCAATTTTTCCATCAACTGTTGCCGCTCATTGTGTAAATCATCCATTTTCTTTAGCAATTCTTTTTCGCCCTCTTGACGCGCGTTCAATGCCTAAATTAAGCAGAGAAAATCAACTGAAAACATAAGTAAACCTGACACTTAATTTCATTTCTCGAAAATAAAAACTAAAAACAAAACATTATCCTAAAAACAAAAGTCAATACTAATTTCTACCATCCACAGCAGCACCATATAGTTGCCTGTACATGATTCCAGAAACTAGTACTTAACTCACACACATTTATGTAGCACCGATGAATTACCTTTTGATGTACGATTTACAATATGAAGTTTGAAGGTAGGGAAATGTATGGTTATAGGTTACATATAAAAATATTTTTAATCGAAAAAATATGACTAAACATAACATATTAGCAAGCCCTTGGGGATCGGCTTCACCAAACTGTGGGTGTTTAAATATCCGCTAACATCGCACATTAGCTAAAAAGGACATCACAAAAAACTATCGACGATGTGAAACTAAAACATTCCCTGCACCCCTTTATTAATATCATCTCTCCAGTTAGTCACCCAAATCAATTACCGCTTGCAAGGCGCGGACTTGATTTTCAAGCTCCATGCGTCGGTACTCATTATCAGACAATTGTCGTGAATTCTCCGACAATTTATCGGTCACATCACGAATAGTTTTCTTTGCGTCATTTAAGCTTTGCCTGAAACAAATTATGTAAACAATTCTACTTGAAATCAAATTATTGAGAACCATTGATAAGCCACAGTTTAAAATCGCACCAACATATTATGATATTACATAATATGCTATCCTAAACAACCTACATGCCAAGACCTGAAAATTAAAAACTTCACGCAAACAACTGAAAATGCAAGTTTAATTCGAAATTTAAATTTTAAATGAAACTTTCCTAACCAGAAGCCTCATGAAAGACAAACACTTACTTAGTCGCCTCGAGTCGATCGGTCAAAATTTGTCGCTCGTGTTCCGAATTCCGCAGTTGCTGCGCCATCTGATTCAAATTTTCGTTCAACGTATGCCCAGTATTAGTCTTCTCACCAAGCGACTTATTCAATTCGTCAACCTGTTATTGCACAAATTGAACGTTAGTAAAATCCACTCCTAATAACCACAATACTAAGGAACCTACTCGTAATAACGACATGGGGCGCACACAAATTTTTGTTTGAACGTAACATTATAACTGGCCCTTACCCGTTTCAACATTTGCTTTCGATCCAGTGAGATGACTGTGGACTACAGTTGAGGCTGTACGTCCCTGTACGTACGGTGCCATTCATCAACGTCCGTCACGGTACAGTATACATTGCAAATGGCGTACTACGCTGGTTCGCGTAAATACCGGGTGTCGCACAACATTAAAATTTTAAAAAGCATAGCGCCACTCTTACCTTTGTTTTTAACTGAGCTTCGCCTTCCTCAGTTCTCGCAATTGTCATATTCAATCGATCAACAGTTAACTGAAGCGACGATGCTCGTTCTTCAGCGTCGTGTAATTGTCTTGTTAATGCGTCATTACGATCTTCTGCGAGCTGCAACGATTCAAGCCTAATTCACACGTGTATGTTTTCGAACAAAAAACTCACTGCTGAAATTTGCAGGCGCAAGTAATTGAATCTAAAAGTTGCAGCTGGAACTTGTACGTCTGTAAATAGTTGAAGCGCACAAATTTCATCTGCGAGTTCTCGCTGCAAACACTTGTACGTGTGAATGGGACTTAAAAATTTATGCAATCAAAAGAAACAATTAATGACAAGAAACATTTTGTACGAAATGTTAATTCTGATATCCTACACTTTACCACTAGCACACTTAACTCTAAATTCTAACCCAACTTCATATCTGACTAACCTGTTTCTCAGCATCTTTATCTTGAATCATCAATCGAAGCTTTTGCGTTTCAGCTTCAAGCGTTCGCCGTTCGCTTTCCAATCGAATCGCGCGTTCTTCGGCTTCTTCCAACTCCTCTGTCAACTTGTGTTTTTCATCTTCGAGTCGCGCTTCGGCATCTTTCATTTTGGCCAAACGATCCTGTATAAAAATTAGTGATTAAGCCAGATGATAAATATTAGGCTTTGAGATGTACGACAGAAAGAAAATAATATATCTACTATGGTCATTTCGAAAAATTAAAATAATTTAATTAGCTGAAATGTGGCAGCGGCACCATATACTTGGAACACAGTTGTTCCAATAGCTATACGCATACTAAACTCCACAACCAATAGAGAATATTACGCATTCCTGTGACCGGTTTGCTAATATAACTTAAACTAATATTACTTGCTAGCCAAATCACTAGTACAAATAATTTGCCATTTTAATTCGGTGAATACATTGTTTGGCTTGTTAGATTGATGTTTTGAAATCCATATATTCAGAAAACCCTTGCATACCATTGAGTTCCGCTCCGTAAGAAAATAATATATTAAAGGTATAGCATATAGCTATCCGGAATTTAATGCTACATCAAACACATACATCCAAGCTTTGCAACTCCGCATCGCGTGCATTTAATTGCTGTTGCAACTGCATATTCTGATCTTGCAACGTTTTCCGTTCACGTTCACCTCGGCGATTATTCTCTTCTTGCATTACAACATTTGCTTGCGCAGATTGCAACTTACCAGCAGCGTCACGTTTCGCTACAAATCAAAGTATTATTTAAAGTTAATGATATGTATACTAATTTTAGAATCACTGAATCTCAATTTTTGGAGAATTAATAATATAGTTTTACAAATAGTATTCTCAAATGTGTATCGAACTTATTACCACTTAATGACAGGTCTTGTAAATAATATGCGATCAACTGAATCTAAATATTTGAGACTATAATTAAAATGAGCAAGTTCGGTAGTTAAGCTATATAACAACCTATCACTAACAGATGATATGTGACACACACTTGTGAAAGCGTTTCTGCAACGAAAACTACTGAGTGAAGGTCGATTTCGCATTAGAAACTTACCTATAACTGCTAATCTATTATTACCAAAAATAGACATTCCAGTTGCACAAAGCTTTTTAAAAATATTAAAAAATACCTTAGCCAAATCAAATTTTAGAAATACTAACTAAAAATATGAAACACTGAAAACAGTATAATACAGTTCGTGCCCTTACCATCTTCGGACGCTGCCAAAGTCGTCGAAAGCTGCCGCTGCTTCTGTTCACTACGTTCGTGTTTCTCTTCAAGATCCTTCAACTGTTCACGAAGAGACTGTGCGGTCAATTTGGCTTCATCCTAATTAACAACCCAAAACACTCTAAATTTACTTAGATACTGCTCTGGAAGCCAATTAACTTAAAATTTACATATTATTATATCTTATTTTGGAAGTCAGTTAGTACAAATTGCCACAAACTTATGTACTTTGTTATGTTTCAATAATCTGACTACTAACTAGGGACATAACCGTCAACCACAGAATTTTTAGTCAAGATGGCATGAAAATTCGGTAAATTGCGCTAAAAACAGTATTAACGGTTTACCCTGTCTCGCTCAGCTGAGTTCAGTGAATTCAACAAATCTCTCAGTGTTGAACGAACTGCTTCGGCGTCAATTTCATTCAAACGTCCCGACTCTAAATAATATTAAATGGTTATTATGAAGAATTAAAAATATATTTTTAAACCCCATAAAAATTCAGTCAAGCCAACGTATAATCGTTACATTATGCGTGTGAAAACGACTCTGATTCACCACAGTCGCATACCGATATATTAATTAACTGTCCCTACTTTGCTTTGCCAACCCGATATGACAACCAACAGGAAACTGAACCAAATCCTTATATTTTTTCAAGTTCATTTAAGCATTCACCTTAAATAAAAATGAATGATAAATGCACTTTGACCGTGTTCCAGGTGCTCCCTTATTATATTTACTCCAAGTAACTGTTCGACTGTTACACGAAACTTAGTACTTGTACACCCCACCCACATAATGAACCTGCGCCTAAGCCAAATCCTGAGCCTAGGAATAAACATGTGATAATGTAATAATATAAACGCTGTGAGGCGTTTTATTACACTAACACTATGGAGAAAAGTAAGCATTACCCGAACCTTACCTGCCCGGCTTGGTGAGGACACTGAACCTCGGCGTGCAGATCCAAATCCTGATTTACGAATGCCAAGCGTTCGGCGGATTGCCGAATTCAAGTTGTCCAATTTATTTTCTGCATCTTTGTATGACGCTGAAATGACATAAAAATATATAATAGCAACTACCATCAAGGATTAATCATTGGTCTTTACAGAACCGACTAAGTGTGCCGCTATACTCGTTTTGCGGCGACGTCTTTGGTATCCACGGTGATGTACGGCCACAGACGACATTAAAATTTATAAACAGTATCGCGCAACATGAATAAGTGTGCAGCTACAACTTGTCATGACGTATTACATCTCTAAAAGTAAAATTTCTCACAACCAACCTCAACTTCTGCTACTCCCCTAAGCTGCAGTCCTCTATGTTTATTTTGTCTTAATCAGCTTTCTATTTTGCGACACGATTCCCACGGTTTCTACACATACCTTCAACTCTGCCCAGCTGAGTTTCAAGCGCAAGTATACGGTTTTCAGCTGCCGACTGACGGCTGCGTGCTTCGTCCAACTGCGCCATCGTCTCTTCGAGCGACTGAGTAACGCGAACCCGACCATCCTCTGCTCTGCGAAAGCTACCAGTCATGTCTTCAAGGGCGAGCTAAATGAAAAAAAGAAAAAAACTAAAATTCCTTACAGCTGTATTTTTTAGAGCAAACCTATCCGTTTCAGTAATTATGCTTCCTTTAAACTTACATAAAATAAACTTCATACGTACTAACCGTTTCACCACGCAGCAAGCTTACATATTAAATGTTTATGCGAACATTTTATGTACGTAAATATTTTTAGTTATTCACAAAACACCAAACCCACTGTCACAACCACGGCTGACACATAATGCCTATACCTGAAATTTAAGTCCAATCAATAAAGGAAAGTGTTATCCATAATTTCCCTTTTGCCAACCACAAATTAAGTAAACATAAAGCAATACTCCTAGCATATTCGCGTAACTAAACCTAAAATAGTCAAAGTAAAGCAATTGGTACCTGATATTCTCGCTCACGTCTTGCAATTTCATCCTGTGCTTCGCTGAGCTTTATAGATGTGCTCGCGTGCTCTTTACGCAAACTATCTCGCTCAGTTTCAACGTCAACACACTGAAAATGAACATCAAATGCCAAAATAGAATAAACTGTCACAGATTATGCCGACTACAACCTAAGAACTGCTATATGCCGTGCAGCAGTAAGTCGCCGGAACTTCCAATAAAACCCGTCAATATTACATTTCTACGCTCAGAGATGAAAAACAAATAAGCCTAAACTTTTGAACAAACTGTTGTCTCACGACGGAGTGGGGGCATCAAACGAAACCCCCTGTTCGCAAGTCGGACAAAATTTCTGAGCCGTTGGTTTGTGGAATTTTCAATAAAGCGGCAGTTGCATTAGCCGGTGTTTAGCTACGCCTACACCTAAGCAAATAGTCGAAAAGAACATTATTGCATAACTTGCTAGCGCATATCAATAATAAACATAAATCAAATACATACAGATATTACAGGTAGTACATGTAACACTGAATCGTAAACGGGGATTTGAGAAACGTAAGTATTAACGGCTGGCGTGTGATATTTAGTGGGGACGGTTGTGGAGGGAAATTCGTAAGTAAAAGCTTTTCGTACGTAATGGAATCCCCACCCACAGTAGCGAACCCCCGGCCTAGCTTAGTACGCCACATAGTCTCCAAAAACACATTTTATAAAAAATACTATACCTTCCCTATCCAATAGTCCTACAAACTTACGCGTGATTTTAAATCTTTAATTTCATGCGAATTATCCGTTTCTTTAGCTTCATCTCGTGCCACTCGTGAATTCAATTCTTCAATTTCAGCTTTCTTTCGGCGGACATCGGACTCAAGTGATTTCACCTGAAAATTTATATTATAACGTTTGCATGTCATGCTTGCCAAAATGAAAAGTATTCCCTCCCTTTTTGGGGAGGGTGTTAAGTTTGCTTATATGAGGAAAATATACTATAGCTTGAATGCATTTGAAGTAAATGCTGTGTTTATTATTCTGGACCCGTCCATACGTTTGTTAAAAACAGCATGCGCACTGAGTGTTGCAATCGATGTCCCCCAAACGTGAGGTAACAATCACAATAGTGCTCATCCCAAACTGTGGGCTTACCTGTCGTCGCGCTTCTTGTAATTCAACTCGTGCTTCGTTTCTTGCTTTCTCTGATTCTTCCAAATTGTGACGTAGTTCTGTCAGCTCTTTTTCAAGTCCAATTTTAGTTTCTTCCAGACCTGTTCAAATAACAACGCATCTTTCACTGCTTAACAAGTTGTTTCCTTTAAATTATACACAACAGACACAAGGCTGTGAGTCCATTATTTCGTAATATTGTCTTGTGTTGAATAAGGCTTCTTCAATATTTCAGAACCTCAAAACTTCTCAGCCACTAAATTGCTGAGTAGAACTCAGTAGTGACTGGGTTTCTGAGTCTAAAACTTCAGTGCGGCACAACCTATTGTCAGTAATTCCAGTGATAGCGGTGTTACAACCCAAACCCTAAGTTTGAACTTTAATGAACCTAAGCTTACTTTGCGCTTTCGCTTGATTATCTTCAGCCATCTTACGATTCTCCAATCGTTCGCTTTCTGACGCCTTTAATTTGTTGCGCAACTCGTCGTTGTTGCCCAGTTGTGTTTCTTTCTCTCGTGTTTCTTCTTGCAGTTGACGCTTCATATCTTGTATGTCTTTATTAACACGATCAACTTCAGCTTCGCCTACAAACAAAATAAATCAATAAAGTTTCAAAATCTCAACCTTTGTAACAGCAACGCCGTTGGCGCGCACATTATACTTACACTCGAAACGCAGAAATAACAATTCTAAAATTGAAGATTGTGTTACGAAATTAGCGAGAAATATTAAATCTTGAAATTCGCTCATCGATAAATCCCGGCATGTTCAACATTATCATAATAACATCTAAAATTGCTTGAACAGGGCATAAAAGCTAAATTAACATAAACAAATACAGCCCTAAATCCTTTTAGGTTACATAGCCGTACAAGATATGAGAATTTTAACATTTAAAATTCACCAAAATCCAAGTAGGAACAGTAACACAGGCATAAAAATTTCGAAAAGGGGATTTCTTGTGTTGCGAACAGAATCCGTGTCTAAAACCCCAGTACTAAAATCACAAAAAAGAATTTTGATACCTGACCCTTGGCTACCGCCTTGAACACTAACAGTAAAAAACGTCTTACGATCACGTATTTTATTCTGCGACTCGGCCAGCTCCGACTTCAACTGATTCCGTTGTTCATCGGCGAGACTCAACTGCAACTTTGTATCCGAACATTCTTTATCCAAGTTGTCACGTTCACGTTTCGTTGCACTCAATTCGTCCGATAGATCGGTTACACGTTTTTCCAGCTCTCCACTAAAATATATATTAGACATTACGAGAAAAAGGCACCTATATAACTGTAAAATTTTTTATAGAAATTACTTTCAACAACTTTTCGTTATCTTTGCAATTTTAACCGTTGCCAATAAGCTCGTTGCTGCTCAAGATTACGAAATTTAACAATCCAATATGTGCTGTTCCTCCTGTGCGTAATACTTTGCCTTACAGCAGAGCTCCTTCTTACGTGTTTCCAAGTTAGTGTCAACCGGGGAGACAAATATGTCATCCAAATAAGTATTAAGCAATGAAAGAAATCAACAAAATACCATTCACATTTCCTTAACCTAATTTTACGTTCCACTATTTAAAATCAATTGTACGAAGCTTTTAAATTTGCAAGGAAACACTGTCTTCACTTCAAACCACTCAAGCTTCCCTCTTACAAAGTCAGCGATCCGTTCAGCATAGTGCGACCTGTCGGCAAAATACATACATCAAAGTCAAAGAAACAATAATCCGATGCCCGATTTCAACCAAATGCCACATCGAAACATTACAAAATTTTGTTCAGAGCTAAATACCGGGTTTATAAACCGGTGTCGATGTCGATGACTCGGCTAATATCAAACCGGAACCGGATACTCGGTCTCATCTTAGTCATCTGCGACAATGAGTCATCAACCCAAACACAACTGACAACCTTACCGAGTTTCTGAAAGCTGGTCGCGGAGTCGTTGAATTTCTGTCTTGTTATGCTCTAAATTTTGGCCATCTCTTGACTGCGCTTCGTCACTTTCTCGCTTAAGTCGTTCAAAATCTTCTTTGGCTTTTTCCAGCTCGCGTTCCAATGACGTGATTTTGTCCGACAACTGTTTGCGTTCTTCTTGATGATCAGTGATCGCCTGTGAAAGCAAAGTACCGGATATCGCAATAACGGACAGACCGTGATTTTTTGGTGAGAACCGAAACCCGGTCGCAGTATTGCCAGCACATAAAAATATAACATTTTGTGCTCTTGTACACTTTTACTACCATATATTTTATATTTTACGCTTAAGCTAAGCATAACTAAGATTAAGCCTGTGCTGAACCTAAGCCTTAACCTTAAATGCGGGGTGAGGGTGTACATGAGCCGAATTTTGCATAATTTTCAAAGATTTATAATTTTGCATCCTAACATTTCTCTTAACAGAATGAAAGACTTCCTAACTCACTCCACATTTGAGAATGAAACAGCGCCCCTATACTTGATATCCTGGAAATTTTCAAAAATAGAAACAAATATCCCAAATATATACCTGTTGTTTATCGTTTTGTAACATTGTCACCGTTTCTTGATGTTCTTTACGCATAGTGGCCGCTGCATCCCGAAGAGATTCTACTTCGCGCGCATGCGTATCACGCATTTCTTCGCGTTCTTGTTGGTTTTTGCGTACTATTTCGTCTCGTGCGGCGTCTAGACGGACTTTTTCGTCTTCCTAAAACAGTTAGACATAATCCACTACGTCAATTGCTGTGCCGAACAGTCGCAGCAACTAAGCCCCGTCCACAAAACTTTGCCAACTGTCACGCAATTGTGATAGACCAGTTTTTACAGCGAGATCAGTTACAAAATGACATCATGACAGCTTAATAGACCAGGGCTATTACGATGTCATTTTAAAAATGACCTCTTGGTAAACCTAACGGCGCACTACCAGAAAGCAAACTGAATCTGGCTAACCGATGTCAATGCGAGATAAGATTACTGTAAGTGCAAAATAAGTTTGTTTCCATCCCAATATATCAATTTCTTAAAAATTTACTTTATTCTAGTAG
The DNA here is from genome assembly GCA_030248215.1 of Enoplolaimus lenunculus. Classification (NCBI taxonomy): domain Eukaryota; kingdom Metazoa; phylum Nematoda; class Enoplea; order Enoplida; family Thoracostomopsidae; genus Enoplolaimus; species Enoplolaimus lenunculus. The sequence continues at coordinate 181,679 of JASANG010000135.1, forward strand.
TTGTTGTTTCGGCTGCGCTGAATAACAATCAGTACATCAGTTACCAGCTGGGTCAAATACGGTGTTCAGGACATGACATTGTACAGTAATGTTTATGTGTTTCATTTAAAATGAAATATTATAAAATCCCAAATTCGTCGTCTACCTCACCATTCACAGATAACATTCTACTCTACACAGAGCATAAAATCTCGATACAATGGGTCAACGGCCTACTTTTTCCTTCCGCAACATTTCGACATCTTCTTCCCGTTGGCGTCGTTCTTGTGCCAGTTGTGTCTCCGCTTGCTGTTCAGTTTCTCTCAGTTTAGACTCCACAACATCTTTGTCACGCTTTAACGTTTCAATTTCATTATCTTTTTCTTCACGCAAATGTGTCATTTCAGCTTAAATCAACGTTATACTTTAAAGAGGCAATTGGTTATCCATACAACTTTCATAATCCTTTTGCAGCAAATATTTCTATCAAATACTCGCTGTTTACACAATAAATCCTATTCTATCGAAATTTCGTCGATACATTTCCATGCTGTTTGTTCAATTTCACTTTTCAACGTCACATATTTCTCACGCTGGAACTCTGTAACGCTGAAACATAGTACACTTATTCTAGTCAAATCCGAAACGCAGGCGTAAGCGTCCGATTGCCTGTAAAATTTCAATTTCTATTTCTGTTCCTGCGAAAAATGAATTACTGTTCCTGTTCCGGCGAAAAAATGAATTCATGTACCGGTTTCGGCGAAAAATGAATTTGTGTTCCTGTTCCAACGAAAAATGAATTCCCGTTCCTGTTCCGGCGAAAAAAAGAATCACTCTTCTTGTTCCGGTGAAAAATGAATTCGTGTTCCTGTTCAAACAAAAAATGAATTCCTGTGTTCCGGCGAAAAAAAGAATTGCTGTACGTACCTGTTCCGGCGAAAAAATGAATTCGTGTGTCTGTTCAGGCGAAAAAATGAATTCATGTACCTGTTTCGGCGAAAAATGAATTCGTGTTCCTGTTCCAGCGAAAAATGAATTCGTGTTCCTGTTTCAGCGAAAAATAAATTCCTATTCCTGTTCCAACGAAAAATAAATTCCTATTCCTGTTCCAGCGAAAAATGAAATTCCTATTCCTGTTCCAGCCAAAAATGAATTCCTATTCCTAGAATTCCTATTCCTGTTCCAGCGAAAAATGAATTCCTATACCTGTTCCAGCGAAAAATGAAATTTCTATTCCTGTTCCAGCGAAAAATGAATTCCTATTCCTGTTCCAGCGAAAAATGAATTCCTATTCCTGTTCCAGCGAAAAATGAATTCCTATTCCTAGAATTCCTATTCCTGTTCCAGCGAAAAATGAATTCCTATACCTGCTCCAGCGAAAAATGAATTCCTATACCTGTTCCGGCGAAAAATATATTCCTGTTCCTGTTCCAGCGAAAAATGAATTCCTATTCCTTGAATTCCTATTCCTGTTCCAGCGAAAAATGAAATTCCTATTCCTGTTCCGGCGAAAAACGAATTCCCATTCCTGTTCCAGCGAAAAATGAATTCCTATTCCTGTTCCGGCGAAAAATAAATTCCTATTCCTGTCCCAGCGAAAAATGAAATTCCTATTCCGTTCCAGCGAAAAATATATTCCTGTTCCTGTTCCAGCGAAAAATGAATTCCTATTCCTTGAATTCCTATTCCTGTTCCAGCGAAGAATGAATTCCTATACCTGTTCCAGCGAAAAATGAATTCCTATACCTGTTCCGGCGAAAAATATATTCCTGTTCCTGTTCCAGCGAAAAGTGAATTCCTATTCCTTGAATTCCTATTCCTGTTCCAGCGAAAAATGAAATTCCTATTCCTGTTCCGGCGAAAAATGAATTCCCATTCCTCTTCCAGCGAAAAATGAATTCCTATTTCTGTTCTCCTACGAAAAATAAATTCCTATTCCTGTTCCAGCGAAAAATGAGATTCCTATTCCTGTTCCAGCGAAAAATATATTCCTGTTCCTTTTCCAGCGAAAAATGAATTCCTATTCTTTGAATTCCTATTCCTGTTCCAGCGAAAAATGAGATTCCTATTCCTGTTCCAGCGAAAAATATATTCCTGTTCCTTTTTCAGCGAAAAATGAATTCCTATTCTTTGAATTCCTATTCCTGTTCCAGCGAAAAATCAATTCCTATTCGTGTTCCAGCAAAAAAAATAAATTCCTGTTTCTGTTACTTTTTCCTTTCAAATATAGTTCCTGTTTGAACCCTGAATGAAAATGGTTGTTTAAATCGACGTCGACTTACAATTAAGACGATCCTGGCTTTGCGTCAACTCTTGCACTTCTCGTGTCAATTCTTCTTTTTGTTTTCCTAACGATCCAGCGAGCTAAAAGCAAATAATACCATATAGCTTTGTTAAAACCCCAAGCAAACATCAACCAAAACAATACACACAAACGATTAATACAATAGATAACGTATAATATCAGGTCTATTACTTGACCATTCGAGTCGGTACATGAAAACTTCCCTAAATACTAAATGTATTGTACGGCCGAGATAATTTTCAATGAAACAAACGTATGCATTGCTTAGGGGCTAAAAAATTTTCAGGAGGGGCATGCTAGGGTTTTTAATGACTTTACAAGCAAGGCTGAAAATATTCTGAGGGGACAAAAATTTTCCAGGGGGGCGGAGCCCCCCTTTGGTCCTTCCTTGGCTACGGGCCCGAGCGACAGACTGACAAGATTTAATCATGAATTGCGACACCGCTGTCATTATGAATGTACTAATGTAGTACCTTGTTCCTATCTTAATAGATAGAAAAGTTCAGTTTATGACATTAAACGCAATATTAACGCTATTGAGATATGCTTTTAGTACTTCATTTGCATTTTCTAATAAAAGATCTTTTGCCAAATTAATCATTTGGCGATGAGCATTTAAAGCCAAGTAGGCAAAACAATAGTTTAGGAAGAAAAAGAATAAAGGAATTGCTAGTGCCATTATTTCACTGCGTTATGCATACATTGCACCGACAGAGTATAAGGAGGGTGACTCTGTATAGCAAACGTACTAAAATGCACGCAACTTTCTGCAACAAATTTGCTGCAACTCAGTATCATACGATTAGGAACAATATTACAAATTATCAGTTTATGAAATAAAGAGCGCTTCCCGAAAATTTTGCTTCGATGCGGTGGCATTTGAACCCACAACGTGCGGATTACCGGTCCGTTGCACTAGTCATTATGCTGCGCAGCTATGCAGCTTTAGTAGCTGTGTCGATATATAAATAACTTTAAACAATTATAGACATACTAAACATACCGATATTTTTATATTGATTGAAACCAGGTGTACATTCAAAGCAAAACTAACATACGCTAAAAGTATAATTACCAGGATTCCAACAGGAACTATTAAATTTTGCCGGAACAGGTACAGGAACCATTATTTGAAATAGTTTTCTTCACCGAAACACTGTTTGACGTTTTAGAACACTAGCAACAAATGGCTTTAAGCGAATTGTCAGCTATTTCATCATCAAATTTTGCAAAAACATGCCATAAACAGTTTATTTATTAACAAAATTGAGCTAATTGCAAAAACACTCATTTCGAAGTAACAATTTTTCAAAAACAGTTTCCAATACGTATTTAAATGATTATTAATAATTTGACATAAAACCGTAAAATTCCTGCATCTTTGAATGGAGGAACAGGAACAGGAATTGAATTTTTGCAGGAATTCCGGTTGAACCCCGAAAACTCTTCATGGATGTAAGATCATATGTCAGAATCTGACAACTTATTTGAATACAAAAACACTCTCAAAGACCCTATTCTCATACAAATTTGACTTACACAATATTGACTAAGGGGCATATCCGTTATTTTCTTCAACCGGCATTTGCCTAAAAATGGTCAATTTTAAAAATTTGCATATTTGAGCTTCTCATGGCCTCCCCTGATGATTTCACACCGAAAATTGACTTTTTAAAAAAATTCGATTGTTTTAAGGCTTCAAGGTTTTCCTATGGATCAAAAAAAATTTGCCGAACGGTTAGACAAATAATAAGCTATTTAGGACGGCGTCAAATCAGTTATTTGACCATAACTCGATAATCAGTATTTCACTCAGCTCTGCATGCTGCGTTCAACGATATATCGCTTGTTTATGTGCAGTTTAAAATAGATTTTTTTAAATTCAGGTTTGGGTGTTAAATTATCAATGGACGTCATGAGAAGCTCAAATATGAAAATAGTTTAAAACGCGAACATTTTTGAGCAAACGCCAGCTGAGAGCGAATAACGGAAAAGAACCTTGGATAACACCAAAATACAAACAAATTTGCACAATGCTAGTGGAGTTTATTACACATAGCATCACAAAACAAAAATTATACAATTCAATTAAATACTAATTCTAAGTTAAGCAGTACCATATAGAGCCCTTCACGAAAATTTTACTGCGGATGCGGTGGAGCCCGAACCCACGACGTACGGATTACTTAAAAAAACTTTGAAAACAAAACAAAGAGTATAGGCAGCGGCATAGTTTTTTTTCAATTTTAACACCATTCGATGTCGTCTAATGGACCAGATTTATAAAGCCAATCGTGATATTTAGCCAAATTTGTCAAGAAAATAAATTGTTGACATCAACTACCCTTTTGGCACATCATCTAAGCATTTCAGCTAAGATTCCAATGTATTTAAAATTAAACTTTTGAAACAAAACATGACTGGCACCGAAATCAAACTTGCCGGAAATAAAGCTAACAACACCGAATTTCTGAACTATGGATATGCACCAGACAATGCACTTCTGCTTTTAGAAAAAATACCAGTAATAACTCACGCCCTATTCACACGTGCAAGTTTTGCTGCGAGAACTTGCGCAGCTGCGACTTGCACTTGTAAGTTTCGTCCAAAATCCCATTCGAAAAAATTGTAGCTGCAAATAATTTATTAAAAATCATAATTGGGAATTTAGCTCATAACCAGGCAAGTTCACTGAATTTATTGCAGTCGTTTTATCATTGGCTAATCAAAAAATGCAACTTGTGCGTGTAATTTGGAGCTGCAAGTTCTCGCAGCAAAAACTTGCACGTCTGAATAGGGCTTAATATTGCTGAGATTTATTCAATGATGCAAATCAAACAGTACGTTAGTTGGATATAACAACAAGAGAATCCGGTATTCAGTGCTAAGCTTCTTTCAAAGCATACAACCCACTTATAAATACGTTTTCGTTTCCTCCAAAAAATTTAAGTCAAAACGAAAAGTTTAATTTTTACTACACAAACTGAACTCACACGCATTTACGCTTCCAAACATTTATAATCAAACATCGATAAATGACTTTTAGGAATACAATTTAGAATATGGCGTTAGAAGGGAAGGAAATGAAATCCCGTTCGAAAAACTTGCAGCTGCAAATCATTCATTAAAAATCAGAGCTAGGAACTTTTTTTACAATTGTAAATAACAATGCAAGTTCATTGAATTATGGCAGCCGCTTTCTCATTGGCTAATGAAAAAATGCAAGTTCTGCGTACAATTTGCAACTGCACGTTCTCGTAGCAAAAACTTGCACGTGTGAATAGGGCTTAAGTTATTATATCTACGAATATTTTAATATTCGATATGATATAAAATTAAAAAATAACTTTTACTACAATACAAAATATGCCATTTCACTGATTGATTACGTCAGTCACAAACTTGCTCAACAGGCAACGCTTGCCAAGCCAACGCATTTTTCCAACTCCACTGCTCGACCTTCCGCGCTACAGTAGTGCCATTACTGTTTGCGCTGAACCCGAATAAAGTAGAAAGTCAACGATTATGCCGTTTGCCACACACAGAACACCACTGTTTATAGTAACCATTTCTATATAAATGCTCAAATAATAACGCTTCGTTAACATCAACTCCGGGCGGTGGCGGACCATCTGAACGTGTGAAAAATCGACGCCAAGCCACACGGTACCTCTGCAATCAACTGAGTTTAATTTTATATATGAAGAAAAACAATTTGATACTGTAGCAAAAAAGCAACAAAGCCAAACGAGCGAGTGTCACAATAATAGGCACAGCTGACCTCAAACTGGTTCAAGAAACCACGAAAAACGGATAACCACGAACCCGGAGTTCCTTCAATTTTTTGAAATAAAATAAGAATCCAACGAGGCCTGTAGCAAAAAAGCAACAAAGCCAAACGAGCGAGTGTCACAATAATAGGCACAGCTGACCTCAAACTGGTTCAAGAAACCACGAAAAACGGATAACCACGAACCCGGAGTTCCTTCAATTTTTTGAAATAAAATAAGAATCCAACGAGGCAGATGAGTAAATATTGTGATGTGCTGCGCCTAAACCGAACTTAAGTGCTTCATACACCAATTCCATTCAACGTTTAATTACAAGTTGGCTCATCTTCGAGTTGTTATTTACGCGTTCGTGTTCGCGTAGCTTAGTCACCAAGCCTAGGTTCCTTCCCTTACCCTCGATTCACACGTGCGAGTTTTTGCTGCGAGAACCTGCAGCTGCTACTTGCACTTGCAAGGTTTGTCCAAAATCCCGTTCGAAAAACTTGCAGCTTCAAATAATTCATTACAAATCATAGCTATTAATTTAGTTCACATGTGTGAACAACCATGCAAGTTCACTTAATTTATTACAGCCGCGATCTCATTGGCTGATGAAGAAATGCAAGTTCTGTGTGCTATTTGCAGCTGCAAGCTCTCGCAGCAAAAACTTGTACGTGTGAATAGGGCTTTAGATAAAATGTACGCTGATATGCTCTTTATGGGTGTATTCGGGAAATCTATTTATTTTAGTTACTGCTGCGCATTAATACCAATCACGGTGCAAAGCGGAACTGGATTATACCGGAATCAGAATCGGAAACTACAAAATTTGTGATTATACGGATAATTTGTATTAACAAGTATAATATTGATATATTGTGTCAGTTGGCTTTCAACAATCCTCAAAACGCTGAACAAATTGGCAATCTTTTTTGGCTCTATTAAGCTAAACTACAATCAATTATTGACAAGTCAACTTATCGAACACAAATTAATAGATAAATGATGAAATTACAACATATCACAACAAGTAGGTCTAAAATCAAAATGTGGAAATTCCGAATCCGATTGATTATGCAATCGGAATCGAAACTCGTTTTGAATCGGAATTCTAGTTGAAATTCCGACTGCACCCTGATACCAATGTATGTCTGAAGCTGTGTACTACTCTTAAATACTTTATTTTTAGTCGGAGTGCGACCGGATATTAATATACCTGATACACGAACCAGATATTAACCGGATATAGCATCTAAACTTGTACACTGTTTGAAATTTTCTTGAGTCAAGCAAAATATAATATGTTTATCAAGTTAAAATTAATTGTTAACAAAAATTTTTTCAGTTTTACTTGAGCGCATCAAAACTTAAACTTCTTGACTTGTCCAAGTATGCGTTCGCAGTCACACGTTAAATACGTTGGAACCGCCACCGTAAATATCCAGTATCTGGTAGGTTTTCACCGAATATTAAACCGGATCCACATATCCGGTCGCGAGCTGGTCTTAGTAAAGTATTAACATTATAAAAAAATTACACTTTATGAATGCTCATTTCTCGAAGTATGCTTGTTACCTTAGTACTAGCAAGGTACAGTGTTGCCAGTGTTTTCAGCTAAACTGTTATTTCCAAATTCAGCCGAAGAAAGCTAACGCGTTAAATTTTAGATTTAACTCCTGCTTCTCTAAAAACCGATCGTTTACTGTTGACGGGTCTATCGTCATTTGAGTATACGGTCTGACAAACTTGTTAATATAAAGTTTTAAAATCGTGCTGATCTAATAGTATATAACACGGAGATTAAGAATATTTAGCATAACTCAATATTCTACGATTCTATATGATCGAAATTACAATATTTCTTCGTTGTGGGATTTGTTTGAAATGACAAAAATAGCCAATCCTAGAAACCAAAATTACACTAAGACTCTTGTAAAAATAAAATTACAACGTAATATGTAGCTAGTAGTACGAACTTTTAACGTAGTTACTTTAAACTTTTGTGAAATACGTACGTACTTAAATATCCGGTTCCTGCATTTTTGGCATCCGATTGAACCGTGATCTACATAAATAGGTCCAAAACTGCATATAAATAATGTATCTACTTGACACTCGACAGTAAATTACAAAAATCAATAAGTATATAAATGTGGTACAAACAAACAACAAACAAACCAATAAATAAACATATGGCTGAACATATGACTGCATCTTGAGAAAAACAAGCAAACCACACCATATTATTCGTTACATAAATTTATACACAAACCAATCTTAGCGAAATAAATTTCCTCAGCAACATATTACTCCAGTCAGTCAAAAATGCACAAAAGTCACTTAATTTTTGACGCCCTTATTATACTTGCAACAGTAAAGCCCTAGTCACACGTACAAGTTTTTGCAGCGAGAACTTGCAGCTGCAAATGGCACGCGGAACTTGCTGTTTTTAACAGCCAGCGAGAAACCGGCTGCAATAAGTTCAGTGAACTTGCACGGTTATTCACACATGTGAACTAAATTCCTAGCTACGATTTTTAATGAATTATTTGCAGCTGCAAGTTTTGCGAACTGGATTTTGAACAAACTTGCAAGTGTAGGTTGCAGCTTCAAGTTCTGGCAGCAAAAACTTGTAAGTGTGAATAGGGCTTAATTCGAATTTTTTGTAAGGTGGTTGCCTAACTGCTTGAACATGTCAGACATCACGTTTCTTTCGGCTGATTTCCGTGAGCATTTTAGGTATAACCTTAAGAACCCGTACAATTTTGTAAAATGAGTAGTCTAAAATTTCACGTTTGCAGATAAAGTCGCTTCATTAAGCAAAAAGCTAATACACTAACTAATCATAATCAATACCCAAATCAACTTCAATACACAGCTCCGTCAGTGAAATCAGTCAAAAGTATAGCAACTAAATGCCCGGTTTACAATCGATTGTAGTTCAATTACTGGTATATCCATAATTCGGTTCGTACTGTATTCACCATAACCAGCCAGAAACCAACGTAAATAAAACACTTTATTGGTAACTAGCCAAATTATACTAAAACCCTCAAATGACGACAGCGCCCGATATCTCCAATAAACAATAGATTTCAAAGAGCCGCCGCTATGCATCTATCACAACGAACGCCATTTGGCAATTTTTACGTGCCTGTCAGGTACAGAGCTCGAAGTCATTGCCACATGCAAACGATAGACATGGGAAAATAGTGACGAGTTTTACGCATGTTATTGTGAAAGATAGATTACTGTGCTAGTGAAGAAATTGCCAAACGGCAGCTAATCCTCTCGCAGACAGACACGCTGTAACAAGGTAACCTTCCCAATAAGTGTAATCAAGGTTCACGTACACCTAGGGCATAGCAGGAGGGGTGTTTATGGTTCCACGCCGTTGGTGATTTTTGTGCAGGGTCTTTAGAAATTCTTCAGATCAGTTTCGAAGGTATGAACCCACCTCTTCAAAATTTTATAAACCGTAAACAGCTATCCCTTTCCTAAATCCTAGTTACACTCATGATGTACATCGTAAAATTACAAAGCTTGCAACTACAATGAAATTGCAACAACGAAAATGATTAAAAATTTAATTAAAACGTTAGAAACCTATTCACACGTGCAATTTGAAGTTCTTGCAGCTCCAAATTATTCACTGGAATTCATGCTATTTTAATTTAATTCGCACCTCCTGTGAACGCAGTTGAAAGTCGCTTGAATTTCTTGCATTCGCTTGAATTTCTTGCATCAGCAGATGATTAGTGAATCGAAATGTTCCTTTGAAAATACCTGGAGCTGCAAGTATTTCGTGCAAGTTGCAGTTACGAGTTCTCGCTGCAAAACCGTTGCGCCTGTGAATGGGTCGTAAGGTTTAATCAATTCACTGCTTACAGCTACAATGAGATTTTAAACGAAAACAAAATTCACACCCACATACTTACCTGTTGAGCTTCAGCAAGCATCACTTCAAGGGATTCCTTGTCGCCCTGGGTCAATTTCAAATTATCTTCAAGTTGACGCTCGTTACGTTCAGATTCTTGCAGCCGATTTTGCAGTTCTGCTTTCTCTCTAAAACCAAAGTTATTGAAATCAAAACGAACAATGATACCGAAAAAACGCCAAACAAATCCCAGAAATATGTTATCCAACTACATAAAATATTATAACGTATTCACAGCCCATTGTACGAAACAAGCGGCTAAGGTCGAACAGCGTACAAATGTGATGAAGACGTTGGCGGGGACCAGCTGGGGTCAATCGAAGAAAATAAGGATCCATACGTACAAAGCTATTGGTAGAAGTTTCGCCAATTACGCTGCACCGGTCTGGTCTCCAGTTATCAGCGAAAGAAATTATCAAACCCGGCAACCCGCACACAACCAAGCCCTGCGCGCGGTAACCGGATGCCATGTAATTTCGGATGTTAATCGCCTTCATCAGGAAACGGCGGTGATGCCAGTCAAGCCACAAACTGAGATGCTCAGAAAACAATACCTGCTCCGTTGTCGTCGAGTTGCACCCATGTCATCACCGACGACGTCGTATTCACCACCTCACAACATGAAGGACATGTTGAGAAAATAGGGCAGAGTAATGGGACGAATAGAAGATGACACGGATATATCTGCAGGGCAGTGCAGACTCGCGATCCTTCAAGAAGGGTCTTAAAAAGCAATTCACATAAACACCGTCAATCGCGGGCTAAAACCCAGCAGAGAAACAAATGCACACTTGCACACTAACGGTTCGGTCACAGCAAGTTACAAAACTCGTTCACGTGCAGAATCGATTCAACCATCGAAAACAAGTGTCCAAGCTGCAATAACCGTCCACACGATGTGCAGCACGTGTTCAAGTACCCCTCAAAGCCAACAGAATTGATCCTATCGATCTATTGGAGCAAGTGATACAAGTCGCCGAACTACTCGGTCTCGTGCCGGACCAAGTATAAGCAGTCACCCAGAACAGCTATCACATTATCCAAATAGCTAAACTCATTCTTACTTGAGGCACCTGCAAATCGTCCGCCGTCACTCGTCACAAAAAAAGTAAATTTTGCTGCGACTTGCGGCGTCACACGTCATACGAAAGTTGTTTTCAATCTCTACGCGGGACGCTATACGCCGGTAAACGATGAAGGGTCGTTTGGTAGGCATAGCCCAGATCTTAGGATTATGGGCGTAGCCAGGATTTTGGAAAGCGGAAAATCATCTATAAAAATTTCGAAACGATGTCTTTTGTTGCAAAATGAAACCGTGCGTAAAAACCGCTGTGCAAACAAATCAAAGAGTGGTTTTGACCCCTGATCCCCCCTGGCCTCCACCTTGGTTAACATTCCTTCGCGCAAACCTTGCCAAATCTTCCTTCTCTTTATTAGCTCGGGCTGCAATCTCAGTTTGCTGCTCAGTGTCTCGTTTGGCGGCCACCAACTCGTCAGATAATTGTTGTTTTTGCGCACCAAGCTAAAAGCAGAAATTAAACAATAACAACAGCAACGTTGATCTGTTGTCGACGCTATGTATGCAGTATGTAGGCTTTTCAACTTGGCCAATATTACGAAAATGATGCAGCGGTGAATCTCGTTGATACAAAATTCTACCTACGTCATTAACTGTCATATCCTACTCCCCGTTTCTTAAAACCAAAACTAACCTGCTTCAGCTGCGATTCTAAATCTCCGCGTTCTTTTCTAACATTCGACAATTCCGTTTCGGCCATTTCACGTGACATTTTTTCACTTTCGTACTGCCCTTTGATAGCTAAAAGAAAAATCATTGGTAATTAGCTATCAAATTCGAAGCACTAAACCACGCCGGCCAACACTTGTGACAGTAAATCGTAAAACAGACAGTGCTTCCGAACCTATTGGAACACCACTACTTTAATACTCAGCAGAACTTGTGTGACCTACCAGTCCTCGATGTTTCTAAATCGCCTTTTTCGCGTTCGGCTTTCAACAACGAATCACGCAGTTCTTGTTTGTCTTTTTCAGCTTGTATTTTCAAGCTCATAATTGCGTTCTTCTCTTCTTCAAGCTATAAAATTTAACAGGTCATGGATATATATGCATGTAAGAATCGGGCCCCAGACAAGGTAACCAACTTACTCACAATTTAATACGCCAGATTCTAACTTTGTTGCCCAATCAAACAACCACGCAATACACAAATTAACAAAAAGTGGTCTGTGGATATAGTTCAATTGTAATATTACCAAAATCAAACTAAGTGTCCATAATATTGAAAAAACAGAGTACCAAATATAGTTTACAAGAAACAAAAACTTAATTCTAAAAAAAACTACCTCTTTCACTACAGCTTGTAAGTCCGCTTTATCAGTGCTCACAGCTTCAAATTCTGACTGCAACCGACCGAGTTTGTTTCGAATTTGTAATTCTTCACCTTTGACACGATTGATTTGGACCTCCAACTCACCGCGTGCTTTATCGACGCGTTCCAGTGTTCCCTCTGCAATGGAATAAGTTATTTTTAAATCCAATTAGGTTACAGTGCCATGCTGCCAATGTGTTTTTAACAAATACAATATTCATCGTCTAGATGACCAATGTGTATAGTTGAATACCTACAGCAGCCCACGGTGCTAATTTTCTCACAGTAAAATGTACCTAAGTTTTTCAAATAAAGGACGCGGTCAACATCGCAAACATTGATGGCTTAGACCAAAAAATTGAAATATGCGAGAAATAACTTTTGCACAAAAGGTACACAGTTTCTGTGTTCGATGCTTTAAATCTAGTGGTAAATCGAGCGGGAGCTTTAACCAACAGTATTCAGAATTTAGATCTGTCAATATTCAGCTTACTGAGTTCTTGTTTTTCTTTGTCAATCATATCTTTTTCGAGTATCGTTTGATCGAGCTTTTGCTTCAACTGCAACAACTCAACTTTTTGATTTGCACTCGTTCGATCCAAATTGTCAATGATTTCTCGGCTGAAAGAGTACGAGAACGGTAAATTGTGTGCATAGTCCTGTACTAAACCCCAAATTCACAGACAGGTACATAAAACTGGAAACATCAACTGCGGCTATAAACTAACTGCAGGCTCGCAAACATAGTACTTGTCAACATTAAAATGTGCTCATTCCAACACGGTTACAAAACAGAAAGTCTAGGCATAGAAAAGCCAATTATTCACCTGCCTGGCTTCAAATCTCAAACCAACCGCAAACCCCTTAATTGCCCACACGCAGCAGTCTCAAATGCATAAACCCTTTCGCTGCCCGTAACTGAAGCAAAATCTAAAATATACTCAGCCTGAATCAAACAATTAAAACTTTGAATATGGTAAGCCAATTGCTCAGTCTTCTACTCAAAACAATCACGAAAATGCTTACCACCTCTCCGATTCGCGGCTGTGCCGTTCAACATCTCTCGATAAATTCTCCCGTTCATCTTCGAGCTCAGCTTTCCGACGTTCAGACTCGACGCACTTTTTACCAATTTTATCGAGTTCTCTGGAAAAAACCGATACTGTCGAATATGATAAGTTGTTATCGAAAAGTACGACCCGCACACTCAACTATGTTGCAGTATTATATGATACATCGGAATGGTATCTAAAATGCAAATGCTAATGCTAGCCGAACGCAAATATGTAGGTCCATAAACTTTCGCATATTAAGTAACAGTAGAACAATTATTTTTTGGAACATTTTCCTCTATTAAACACATCTTTTACATTCTACCACCATTACTTACTTATTCAAATCATCGATTTGTTGAGTCAAACTGGTTCTGGCTTTAGCCAGTGAATCACGTTCCGTTGTTAACGACGACAGTTGCGTTTTGAGTCGCTCTTGATTTCGAATACCTTCTTCTTTCTCATGCATCCTGCAAAATACAAACGATATAAATACACGATCCCACACTAAACTACTCTTACACGGTCATGTGACCCATTTTTACGAATAAACTTGCACTTTGTATTGCTCATAAGAACTTGATGCGGTGTACAGGATGAACGCTGAGTCAATAAAAAATCGCTAACTTTTGCAGGGTACAAAATAAAAACGCAGCCTTCAATAATTAATTGGGATTTACAATGCATTAAACTCAAAGCCAATAACGTAATCAAAGAGTAAAATATATTTTACCTATGCTTGCACCTTGCACGCAGATGTACATCGCTAGCAAAGTTTAAAAAATTAAAAACGCCCATGCCTAGACTCAAACTCACAAATTATTAACGCGTTCACGTTGTGCAGTGAGATCCTTTTGGAGTGCTGATCGATCTTTGTCGCGATCTTCCAGCCGTCGTTTAAGGTCATCCGCGGTTTGTTTGGCTTTATGCAAATCTTTATCCAAATCCTAAACAGATACACCAAAAAACTTATTCGAAAACACAAACACTGCATAAAAGTATAGCGTTCGCTCTGGATTTCCACACAACTAAAGACAAACATATCAAACTAATTCTAAAATGTTTTAATACCTTCAGTCGTACTACTATACCTGAGAACAGAAAAATAATTGTACTGCATGCAAAACGTGCACAGAACACCCCTTCCCAACTCTACTCACCATTATCTGATACTGACGTTTGCTAAACGCCTTTTGGACTTCGGACAAGATCATATCAGCGTTTTTCCGACGACCTGCTTGCGGTGACATCGATCGCGGCCTGGACCGGTAACGCGAAGCACGACTAAAAACGCAAAATATACCTTTCACAATTTTAGCAGTTTCAAGGAGAGCAACAAACAAGTTACAGTAATCACAAAACTCTAACCGAAGACCTATCTAAAAGTGGTGAGCTGCAAGTTACCTGGTGAAACTTGGCGTTATCGGCTGACCAGTCGTAGGCGATTGGCCGGTGTAGTTTTTGACTTGCGGCCCCCGCGGATCAGCCATCACGTTGCGTACAATTTCTTCCAACGCCGTAACCAAAAATGCCGGTTCTTCAGCAGCTTCTTGCGACTAAATAACAGCAAAAAATCAGTAAAAAGCAACAACACAACTTAGCGAAAAGATAAAACAGTACTAAAATTTATCCGATTCAAAACAACCTAAATTTTGTTGTCTCAATTATTTCGAGAAAATTCAGTCCTGTTTGTATTTTTCTAAATACCGTTTTCCACTGAAACTGATTCGCCAATACCAAGTATAACTCTATCAACTTTGCCTTATTCATAAATTTTCAGCAACCCTAAGTAAGTAACAAGCAAATATAAACTACATAGCTTACCCGTTTTATTTGTTGATTCAAAGAATCGATTTGTCGCTCACGATCCACTACCGTATTTTCGAGTTTTTCCTTTTGCAATGTCAAATCAGAATTCCTAAAATTCGAAACCAATTTTACTAACCAAACTTCACTTATGAAAAGTACGGCGTACACAATTTAGAACAACAGAAAGCTGGACGATATTCAGCAAAAATGCTATGTTGTGATGGTTTACGTTCTAATTCTTCAAAACGTACCGGCGCGCTAACAGCTGCCGGTGACAGGGCCTAAACACGGTTGCGAAAAGCAGCCCTGGTTGCTAAATATCTCAAGAAAGCAAACTTCTAAAAACAAACATTATTTTCAGAGAACCCATACTTTTTGGCCAAATCACGTTTTTCAGTTTCATATTTGCTTTGCATATCGCTTAGCTTACGAACATTGTCGCGTAACATTTCTTCCAACGACTGCCCTGGCTGAAATATTGTACTTACTTTCAGAACAAAATATTAAAATGCTTCTGTGATATATTGTTATAAAAAACGAACAGAAAAAATATCAGCCATAAAAGATTAGGCTTTATGCTCAGTAGGACCATGTTTAGGTTTAAGCTAATCAGGCTGCTAATGAACCGAACCACCCTCTATGCATAAATATGTGCGGGTTGACGTTGATGGGGGCGGAAGTCTGCAATGAGACCAGTTTCGCCAATATTTTAACACCGCGTTGAAAATTTGCTAGCTAACTTTTGCTCGTTCTCCCGAAATCCACATAAAATTTCCACCCTTCTGTCTTTTAAATCCCAGCTCGGATTAAAACACCATTCTGTCAACAACGCATCACATGCCTCAAACCTAGAAACAGAACATTTTAACTTACCGTCCCAGTGGGCGAACCACGATACGCTTGTCGCAAAGCCAGCTTCTGACACACCGAATGAACGGAACGTGCGACGCGATGAAAATCCGTTCGAACACCGGACAATTCCTTTTCAGTTGACGTTTTTAACTCAGTGTATTGGCGGCGAAACTTTTGCACACTTCGCCACAAAGCAAGCAGCCGCTGATGTTCCGCAGTGAAATAATCGTTGAACGTCTAAAACGCGTATATACACGGGTGGAGCATTGTAGTGCACAGGAAAGTATCCAGAACTTTAGTTCGCGAGAGCATAACTTTAACCATCGACTGTTTTGAGCAAATCTTTTTGACACTGTGAAGGAATACGAAAACTCTACATTATACTACAAAACAAGACACAGAATTCTTTCATCTTTGCCGAAAATTTGCTGGATGCGACCCATTCTACCGCCTCACCTGTTCCTCCTCACGCCATTCAGCATGACTCCGGTCGAGTTCACCACGTGTCCGTTGCCATTCTTGCGCCAGCCGATGTAAATCGCTAGTCAGCTGTTGGTTAGCCTGAGTCGCCGAATCTAACTGTTCACGAAGCAACGCATTGATTTGATTCAAGCTACTATTTCTAAAATATATAATACACTGTTTAAGCTGGAATTTGGATAAAATTACCACCCTTGGTCTCGTTAATAACTTGTCTTTGCAGAGGTTTGACAAATATTTAAATTACTTCGTACAGGTTTCAGACATCACTGTTTAGCGGATCGTATTAACATTTGCCTAGAAACTTCCGCTTAAGTCACGTCTCTACAACCCATTCAAAGTGCAATATAAATCAACTGCACTGTTACTAAGTTCGGTTTTAAATAGATTTTGTTTCTAATCACATGGCCGTTATTTTCACCGGCGAATCTTATGCGCTTTCGTTGGACTCCACTGCAACCCTGTCTGTTTACCTTTGTGTTTCTTCTTCCAATCGAAACAACGCCTGATCAAGCTCAGGATCGCGTACTGTTGTAGATGTTCCAGCCCCATATCCGCCGCCAATTCGACTTCCAGATCCGCCCGGATAACCAGACTAAAATGATCATAGTACACAATTAATTAGTGTAACAAAATTTTCAGCCCGGTTTTTTCAAATTACTCAGATTTCAAGGTAAATAAGTTTCCGCAAAAATTACTTTACTACAAACCGCTGTATTAAGCAACTGGCTACATTAGCTCGACAGTACTAAACGTCCGACTTGGCACCAAGTCTGACCGGAATTAGCCATGATCATTAAATTTCCCTGTTTTATGAACAAAGCCCAATGATACGGAACCTATTCTAATGAACTTAATTCAAGACATTCAGTATTTTTATCATTTTTTTTCTCCGACTAAACATCGGTTGAGATTTTAATATTCTCAGAGTCCCAACCGGAGTTTGAAATTTGAACTTTGTTGGTTTCGATTGAATTTCATTACACAGTTCGTTCTCGGCGTAAGTTTTGAGCCGTAACATATAGTTCAAGCAAACAATTGGATTCTGTAATTTATTTACGAACCTTTTCGTTGCTTTAAACCAATGTGGTATACACTAACATTAAACTTGAAATAATGTTAGTGAAAAAATATTGCGTCATCGAAAATGACGTCACTCCGACATCATAATTCACAATCGACCGTAATTGCAACAGTAATTTTGCCGGAATTTACAGCCGGAATCGGAATTCCGTTGGAACCTTGTTTATACTGTTCCAGCTCAATATTTTTCCAACACCTAAACTAAAACCGCTACCTTCGTAGTTTGTCAAAAACAGGTTGTTTGCCAAAATCCCCATAATTATATGCTTCATTGCGCGTGAGAAACATCAAGAAACTAGTAACTATTATTCGGGGGTCAACCAAATGCACCTAAACTCTTAGTTACATTGGATCACAAGTAACACAGTAACTTACATCCATATACGACATCTCGATATGCCAATAACGAACAAATTGAGTAAAATTCAAAAACTTGAATCGTCAGCTTCAATTCACCAAAAAGCAAGACTGTTCAACTAAGCTTGAGTTGAACACAAATTCAAACCGTGAAAAAAAGTAAATCCGCCTTAATCGGACAGTAGCTTAAAAACACGATTTTAGTTCAAAATAAAAACAAAACACGTAAAAGTTAAAATTCGACTACTTGAAAATTCGGCTACAAAATAGATCGTTTGAAATTGAAATAGCGTTCCGGCAAAAGTTCGAAAAGTATTTCAGAAAATAAAATATTCCTAAAACAACAGATGCGGATCGAACCACTAGTGTATATATATACCTCTGCCGTCAGCCTGCTACCAAAAACCAAAGCACCCACCAAAAATTCAAAATTTGCTAATTTAAGCTACAACGCTGCAAATGTAAAAACGTTGGTAATTTTTCAAAAATTAAATTTTAAACAAACTGAATACATATATTATGCTCATTTGAAACTTGCCTCACAACGGTCCATTATCGTAATTGCTCATATATACTTCAGAAAATAATTAAAAACACCCGCAATAACACTACAGGTAACATATCGACGCTGTCCTACTGTTACCATCAAACCTGTGAATATCTTAAATCTAAGACAAAATTAATAAAGCACTTTTCATGTCGGCTTCAAAAATGCACTGAAGTAGCCGATCATAACGCTCATTTCTCACAGCTGAATATTTCGAGCTAAAATTAATGTTTCTTGATTTCATCACCACATTGCGTAAAAAATAGCTTAAAATAAATAAATTAAACAAAATTACAGATAATTGCAACATTAAGCAGTCGCACGACATTAAAAATACAATTATCGGCCAATTCAAATTTCAACCCTAACGGGAAAGGTTTTGTTAACCGAAACGCATACTTTGCCAATTATACATAGTATTAAACTTTAAAATGATAACAAACCCAGGGAACAAATAATCACATCAAACAACACTCAAAACAAATACTTTCAATTCAATGCGACCACACATTACTAAATTCAATCAACTGAACTTCAAACTCGAAGTAAGCGAACCAAATACTGCTTTACTTAAATGTTGTCGTTTGGCAATCGATGTGTCCAAGAGGATCATACCAGATTTGGCACTTCTTAACCCATACCCCCTGAAGTTAACCAGCCATACTCTGGCCAGAATTATCAATACCCATGACTAATATATTATAAACAAAACACAATATACTCTGTCAAACCAAAACACTCAAATGTGTGCTATATAAAACAACGTCCTAAGAGATTGGTACGACCAGCCAGCTTGTTAGCGACCAGTCAAATTGTAATATATATAACCATTCGAAAACCTAATCTTTGTTTAATATATACAACTTTTAAAATTCTGGCAAGCCAAGGTTTCGCATTGCAAACTAATTTTACTTAACGCATTTCGGCACCGAAAACAGAACCCAATACGTGGAAATCATAATTTAAGGAAACGGGTTACATTTTGTCAGAGAATAAAATCATTGCAAACTTTCATAATTCAAAACAACACAAAACTGAGTTAATAAGTCAGAAAGAGCAAACCGCGCCTGCTTGCCATCTGATACATTCAGAATACCGAAACCTAAACCCAGAACTTTAAGAAATGTAATTCTTAGCACACGTTAATATAATTCAAAACTTATCAATATTGTAGTTAGTAGTCAAAACTAAAACATCATCAACACTGTGCCAGGTGTAACGCGACAACTTTAATTTTACAAAATGTTAATCACTGGCATTAGACTCAGCAGTGTTAACATTTATTATTTAGCGATGGCCGCTAAGTTTCAGACATCCACAAAAATTTCTGTTCCAGCCGGAATTCCAACAAAAATTCAAATCCTTATCCGATGCCTGTTCCGGCGTTAAAAGACGCAGAAACCGGAATCATTTTTGGTTTGTTTCAAATTATGAAGAATCTTTAAAAATAAAAAATTTACGTCCCAAAAATTTTGCTGAAACTAAGCCTTTTTTAAATAACGCATTCGTGTTTCGTCTGCACTTTCCTAGTATTTTAAAGTATTCGACGTAGTTTTCGTATCACTTGAAAGCCACGCGAAAGAAAACGAAAAAAAACGATAAACAACTAAATAGCATTAGTCAATTAACGGTAATTCGATGGTACAATATATTTGCAATCCCTGTTCCGGTTCATTGTACCTGTTCCGGCTTCCTGTGAAATGTACTTCCCGTTGGAACCCTGCCAAGCTTGAATCTTTTTTGCAATGGTTTTCCGATGCACAGTTAAATATTTTCACAACATGACCCGAATACTTGTTAGTTGACGATATATACGTAATTATCGAACTCCTTTCCTAAAGATACTACACGACCAAAACTAAAAAAACTAACATTTAGGTCCAAATTTGAATATAGACCAAGATCAAACTTTTGCCCAGGGTTTTATTAATTCAATTGATACGTAATACATCATACTATTAGCAGAACTAAAATGCAGACACAGTTTATCGTTCAGAAAGCCTCGTGTTGCTGCAATTAACTACAGCAACTTTGGATTAAGGGCGCCTGCTGTTTTTCTAAAAGTTGTTAATCTAATAACTTTTATTCAAATTACAGGCCATTAAACACTGCTTCAAACCTCATTTTACTACTTCAGCAGCCATCTATTACATACCATCTACGATCATGGAACCCAACAGACAAGCATTCATTTTCAAGCAAAAAGCGTTGTAATAAAAGCAATAATTCATGTCGTTTCCGCAAAAAAATTGAGAAAATCATCAATAAAAACTGATTACCAAAGCGTTCACACACAGTTCGCAGGGGGACAATGATAAATAACAAGAAATCTGTTTGATTTAAGACGAACACGCAAAATCTTAGAGTGGTGCTATACTTTTTAAATAAAAATTTTAATGTCGTCCGGCGCCATGCGGAACGGACGGCACCGTACAACGCCGCACGAGTAGTATAGCGCTATCCTTAATCACCATAAAAACGCTAATTGCAGACATTCAAAACACACTAAGCATTGTGCCATACTCGTCGCGCACTTTCGCTTCTATAAAAAAGTAGTTTTAGTTTGACGTGCGATGCCGTGTGCCGCCGCGTCAGCATCTAAAATTTACTTTTACCAAAGCATAACGCAACTTTTCGACACTAATAAAGACACCTGTGTGAACTAAGACACTATCACCATGAGTGTGTCAAATCACAATACTATTAACAACGGTTCCAAGGAATTCCGATTCCAGATAAAATTCCAATAAAATTTGGGTTCCGATTCCTATTCCGACTGAGTACTCTTCCGATGCCCTAGTTCCGATTTTACGGTGATGAGTTTTTGTTGAAATATTGGTAACATGCTAATAGAGATCAGGTTGTATTTTTCGCTACCGGCTGATAGATATTGGTTTACTGATGCGCTACACTTGCTTAACTTCTGCCCATGACCTCGTTACAAGGTATAATTACGGCTAAGGACTCTATTAATTTTATAAATTGGACACAAACTATTTTTACTGAAAATGTAACCAATAATGCAAACTGGCATATGGTAACAAAAGTAATACACTAACGTTTAATAGTAATACTGAAACTTAAACTCCGATTCCGATTCTAGTTCCGACAAAAAAATTTGATTCCTATTCCGATTCCGACAAAATCTAGTTTCAGGCGGAATCCTGCTATTAACCAACCTGAGTGTCAGAAGATAAATTTGGATAAGAAACTGCACGACGATGGTCGCGTTCTAATTCAATCATACTTGACGACAGTTGTTGCTGATATCTTTCAACCTGAAACAAACTTCACAACACTAGTACAAAAGTATTGTGAATCGAGGCAGCCAGGGCGTAGTCAGATTTTATCCATACCAGAAACGAAATCAGAAGTGTAAAAACTGGGTTTCCCTGAACTCAAATTGTAGTTATACCCTGTACGCAGCACTATTTGAAATTGAATTGCCTTTAGTATTGAAATGAGGAATGCAACCTACAAACCCTTACAACTCCTTAGTATTTCATGTCAGCGTCGGAACCGGAAAGTTAAAAAATACCGGAAGCGGAAAACAAAAAATACTCGTTACCGAAAAATTCATTTTAACGCTATTTTATTGCTTTTAATAGTGTAAACGTAAACAAATTACTTCGAGTGCCAAAATCCTGAAACAAATGCAGTAGCTGGCAATTCTTAAATTTTCGAATGACAAAAATTTTCAATATAAAGAATACGGGAAAATTCCGGTGAAAAACTACCGGGTTTATTACTGGAACCGGATAGTAAAAAATACCGGATTTATTACTGGAACTGGATAGTGAAAAATACCGAACTTCCCTATAGGAACCGGAATTCCGGTTGCACCCTGTTTCACATAAATGAAATCACATACGTTTCGCTTCAAATCAGCAATCAGCGACGATTGTTCTCGCTCCGAGGTTGCAACTCGATTAGCACGCTCCATCAACGATTGATGCAAGCCTGATAACGCCTTCGAGCTGTTCTACAAACATTACAACAAAACGTTCAATCACATGATAATATTCTTGTTCAAAAACAGAATCCCACAAAATAAATAAAAATATACCGTATTTTCATAATAAAATCATTGATTATATTTCACCGATTTTGACATGTGAACCTATTGCGAAGCTAGAGTAAATCTTATTCGTCAGAGTTCCACCGGATACCAAAAAATACCAATATCCGGCTCCTGCAGTTGCCCGAGCCAACATTACAAAACAGTTATGACAGCACAAAAATACAAAAGCAAGGAAATGAGTAGCACGATGATCATTAAAAATAAAGTACGCAACGTATATAATTTTTTGAAGAGTTTCAGAATAAATATCAGGCTATCAGGTTGAACCATGGCATTCGTTAAATAATATTTTCGTTTTATTAAAACCAGTTGCACCACGTAGGCTAACAATGAGCTCAGCCTTACCACACTAAATTTTTCGTATACTTTCGGTTAAGGACTAAACCAACATCAAAGTAATGAAACATAACATTCAAACCAAAACGTATCCTTTACAGGCTACGGTCACCTACACTTAGATGCCGTCCGCCAACGCCATAATTTCTTCGATACCGTTGTCTAATACCCATAACACCGTTCGCACTACGTGCATCACTTTCCGAATCTCGCAAAGGGTACGACGGTAAAATAAGCGAAGTACCCCCGGTCGCAGCTAGAGGAGTTGGCAAACTCGACGGTCCAGGATTTGATCCTGAGTGCGGCTCGACAATAACCGGAACACGTGTTGCAGTCATGGAGTTTCCAGGACTCGCCGCTTGCACCACAAGACCACTTCGGGGCGGTGACAAGCTTCGGCTATGCTCCACAATTGTAGGCGATGTAGTGGAAATTTGAAGCAATCGAGTAGGCGTGCTGTTAAAGTAGAGAATACTAAATACCCTTGAACGAACGATAACCTTTAAAAACTTGGTGACACTACAAAACTGCTCTACTGAAAAGTCTGAACTTAAATATTACATTTAACTATGCTAAATTTGACTCTACTGAAATATACCGTTTCAGAAATTGAAAAACTTTCCTCCGAACTAAAAATGGCACCCCTACCCGCGTTGTGCAAACACAGATATCTTTAGCTATTACGCATCAGCTAAGTATCATTCAAAAGATAATCCAGGCCTTACTTTCTGCTTTCCAAATAACGAACAGCACCTTCGTCTGGTTCATCGTACGACCTAAAACGACAAAAATAAAATGATTGCTCTTCTTTTCATTGGTCCCTTGACAATTACTTCAATACAAATCCTAAACGATAGTTACGTTTTCCATACGAATAAATTCAACAAACCAACACAGGCACTGAACAACAAAAGCAATTTTGGTGGCACCAAAACATTAAAAACTAACCTAATCGGCTGACGCACCACTTGAGCTCGCCTAGAAACGTCTGTATGTCGTTTTCTTTGCGATCCGTAATCATTGCTAGTCGTAGTTGCGTCACTGCTGCTTCCGCTACTGCTACTATCCGAGCTACTAGAACCACTATCCTTGTCCTTGCGGCCAGACTGCGCTGTTGACGACGCAGAGGCCGCCGAGCGCCGCATTCCTTCGCTAGACGGCACAGTTCCTGAATTCCCAGTGCCTTCAAACTGAGGGTTATATCTTAATGGAGGTCGACCGGGCAACGGCCGTCCGCCACGGCTAGACGCTTCTTCGGTGGCGATAATCTCGGTAGTGTAGCGGAACCACGTTCTTTCGGACGACATTAGGTTGACAAGACCGGAATCATTTTAACTTGGTTTAGTTCCGAATCGTAATAAACACACTGATTCAGTAACCACAAAGTTTCAACTCAGAATTTGGATAAACTTACTGCTATCGCAATTGGCTCAGCATGGCAAGAACAAAACATTTGGAAAGAACGCACAATAAAGCAATAGTATAAACATCAAATTATTAAAGCTCACAGTTAAATGCATAGTTGGAGAAAAAATTGGAATTTAAAAAATATATTTGGTCTCAAAGCATCACAGCCAATTATTGCTTACGCTTTGAAAGCGCTTTGTATTATTAATACTAATACAGGTCTGCAATAAACTAATCCGCGTTACATATACAAAAAGCAGGTTAAGCATATTTCACACATTCTCATTTCAAAGTGAAAAATTCCAATTTTAAGCTGAACGTACAAGCAAAACACTAAGGTTATTGTGGCCGAAACAATGTGGGAGAACGTAATTTAACGCCGGCAGTGGAAGCCTAATCAAATAAATTTTTCGGAATTGAACAGTTTTAGGATTGCGCCGAATGCGTGTTTTGAAGGAGTGGTATTTTAAGATGAGCTTGTTCAAACAAAGCCCATTAAATAGCACATAAAATGAATTCCACATTAAGCAACTGAGAAAAAAAATTGAGCGTTGCACAGCCACGTTTGAACTATAACTAGGCGCTCGTCGTATTTTTGTTAAAGCATTCAATATTTTCAAACAGATGATACTACAGCCTGCCAGACCAGACAATAATTAACATTAGAGCCAGCTAGGCTTATGCCTTACAAATGCAGAAATTAAAATCTAGATGCTCCGAACAAAGAACTAAAAATACCAGCAACTAACACCATGTCATTTTAATGCAGGTATCGCGGCACAAGTAATATATAATCATAACCGAAACACAACATAACCTTATCTTATCTCGACGTGCCATAATTCAGACTCCAACATACCGAATTAAAGTTAAAAATGACAGTTAGCTAAGTTCAGCACTCCAAATCTTCGCACTGGCGTGCAGAGCACAGCCGGGAGGCGGCGTCTGGATCAGACGGAAAAACTACCTTCTTCTCCGACGAAATTAGTGTCAGTTATATACTTGCAATGTTGGAAGTAAAATTTAAAGTATTTACAACAAAAAAGGTACTTTTGATGTCAGTTTGTTTCGTTCAAATTCACAGAACAAAAACTAACGTTGATACATTGTCTTTATCCTTGCTTCCAACAAAACGGGTAAAAAAACCACAGCTCGCAATTAACAATTTCAGGAAAAAATGAACTAAGCATTCCTAGAATAACATAAATGAACTCTAAAATGTTCATCTATCACAGCACCTACTAACGCTAGCTTTTACAAATAAAATAATGCCAATCATCCATATTTCATTTTGATGTATTCTCTTTTGTTTGCGTACGCCGTAATATTTAGGCATTTTACAAAACTACATTAAACTTTCAATGCATCAAGAGTTCGTACAACTACAGCTTCATTCTTACGTCAATCGTACAAAAACCAAACAAATAATATCAGACTTCCTAACGAAACTAGCTAGCACCGCTGGCTTCCTGAGTCCATCAACAATCGTAGATAACGCTACTAATGTCACCACTAGCCTTTTCCTATTTCTTTCTAGGTTTCAGCTCTTCAAAACAATCTCTCAAGAAAATTCTGTTTTTCGCCGCTTGATTATATCCTTCGTGCCCCTTTGACCAGTCGTACGATACAGCATATGCGAATATTGTTCCATCTCTATTAAAACAGCATCGAGTAATTGGCATATCCATACGCTCCGAAGTTTTCAGCTTGGTGCGAGCATCTTTGTCCCAAAACGAAAATCGGCCATCAGATCCTACTGTAGCCAGAGTACCGTGAATCGGATGAAAACATAGATCGTTAACGGCAAAAATATCCTAAAATTATTACTATAAAAGTACGATTGTCACAGATAATGGAAAAGTGGTGAATTTTAAACTGAAACGCCAGACAATGAGCTCTACGAAGCAAAATAAATACGATTACTTCCGTTGCATTGCCAATATGAAGTGCGAAGCAGCTGCTAAAACGACTAATAAATTTCTCGTGTCAGCATCAATTTGCCTGTCATTTTGACTTAAAATTTGTTGAAAATAACTCAAGATGTAACTCATACCACGTCGCAGAATAATCGCGGCTAAAAAACCTTCTTCTAAAGCCACTGACTATTAGACAATCATTATTCATCCAATGTGAAACAAATAATAGACTGTGTTTCCCTAGTTCTCACTCAAAAAGGTTTTTGCAAATACCTGGAATCCATTCTGCAACTCTGCTGATCGGTGACATTTAAACGTAAAATTATCTTTCGGTTGCATTGCATCAACATACTGAATAGCAACTCGGCCTTCTATGGAACCGTACGTAAACCCAGTTGGCTGTTGATTGGTTTTATCCTAAAAAGGTGTCTTTAACAAAAGCAATTACGAAGAAAACCAATGAACTGATTCAATGTTGCGTACCAAATTTTATCA
Source organism: Enoplolaimus lenunculus (assembly GCA_030248215.1). Taxonomy (NCBI): domain Eukaryota; kingdom Metazoa; phylum Nematoda; class Enoplea; order Enoplida; family Thoracostomopsidae; genus Enoplolaimus; species Enoplolaimus lenunculus. The sequence continues at coordinate 208,474 of JASANG010000135.1, forward strand.
TGCTTCAAACGTTTACAAGAATTATAATTTTAGTTTTCTTGACAATGCAAAATTTCCAACAGTTACCAATAGCACCAAGTTTCAGCTAGAAAAAATTCTTAAAACATCTCCATTTATTACATATCCATGGTGTGGCGACGCAACCCTATGTTGAAAAGCAAAATTCTTCAGCACCATATAAATTCTACCTGATCACCATGCGCTGCAATTTAATTATCGTAGTCTGTCTAGGTAATGGGATAACAAGAAAACCCACTGACTAAACCTCCAAATAAAAAATTGATATAAATAATCTAAAGACAAATGCGAAAAAACCTACTTTAAAAATAGAAACACAACGATGTTGGAATTTTAATTGTGATTCGACTTTTTTGTATTCTTGTGGCTGATTGTCTAATTTGTACACGATAATGCCCCGATTAGCAGTACACACGACTGCCATTGGATATTGAACATCTGCACAATAAACCTGAAACCGATATTAAGCATGAAAATGGCAACATTGAACCTATCTCGAAATAAGTTAGTTTTTCAATGATTTCAAAATTCGAGTTAACTTTTTTACTTCCTGTAGCTGCACAATATAAAACATACAAACAAAATACCTGCAAATAATCAAGTACGTTTGTACTCATCGCCTAACATTTGAGCCTAACGACGTGCTCAATTTATGCAAACCAAAATCGTTTGTTTTCACTTTTATTATTGCCACAGCGATGTGATACCGCTTACCCGCTCTGGCATTGCAATAGAATATATTGGATTTTGCTGACGTAAATCCCAAAACCTCAACTGTTTATCCCATCCGCCTGTCATCAAGCACTGATAAGTTGGGGCTATAACACAACATGCACTATACAATCTCCAGGATATTATCTACTTCAAACCATAGCGAGCCGAAGTAACCTAACATATGCCGACATAATTTACTACAATTGCAAAATTACAAAAACGTAATTCTATATCTGTGCTCAGTCACAGCTAAGATCAAAGCAATGTGTAATCGTATGAAATGTACTCAAGCAGCGCAAACCTGTAATTAACATATTATATCAAAAACAAGCACCAACAGTGATCAGTAACACATTTTTCCGGTATTTGAAACTGCTTTCCGCGTTTTCTAATTCTACTGATTAACCAGTTACTGCACTGCCATTCGATTTCAGTTTTTCGCGACACAAAACTATACCTTTAATCCAATGGCACGTTTTCACTGGAGCGTCATGAGCGGCGACTTGTGTAAACTGGTTTGATGCAATATCCCACATTTTAACGCACCTATCTGCAGCTGCCACAAATATTTTTGAACCATCATCCGACCAGTCAACTTCAAGCACTGGGCCTTGCATTGTTTGCTGAGCCTTAAGCTCAGTAATAACACGATAGTCAGGTTATATAAAAGCACCAACATGTCAGTTGAGCTAAAGAAACTGTTATCGAATCGACAGCATTGTGATTTGAGTATTAATATACAGAAAACCGTAACTGGATAGTGAATTTTTGTCGGAACCACATATATCACCTAAATTTGTGGAGTTTGAAGTAATTGAGTCGCGCAAAAGTATATGTTCGTTGAATTAAAAGTAATTGTTAGCTAAATTTTTTTCATTTTTAGTTCAATTATCAAAACTCTTGAAGTTCTCGACTTGCCCAAAAATGCAGCGGCAGCGAAATGTTAAAGGAGCTCACTTGAAAGAAGCAACTTTACGAAATTTGTAACCGCCGGTTAAGGATATTGGTTTTACAACATATTAAACCGGATTCGGATAATAAGATGGCATGCTGATCAAGAAACATGACTTTCAGTTTAAATATTTGCAAACATTGCGTACGTAATTTAAATAAACAACTGCATCGATCATGCTTAATCTCTATTAAAATTTTTCGTGACAAAAATGTCATCGCAAAAAATCATGTTTTCCTCTGGAGTAGATACATATATGATATGCATAAATATGGCACAGTATAATGCGTGTACTTGCCTTTGGTTCAGTAGCGCCACCTTGTTTCACTTCCCATACGCGTACAATCTGGTCCCAAGACCCAGACACTATGAAATTCTGCGGCACTGTTGCGGGACTAAATTTCAACGCTTGAACTGAGTCATTAGGCGGCTCAACGACTTCCAGATCATTCATTGGGTTTGTATTTGTAGTCGCTAGAATACCTCGAAGATTAAACGTTACGATAACAGATAAAATTTAAAAAATGGAATATATACTATCCATTTTTTTGAAAGTGCTACAGCTACCTATATATTATGAAAATATTAGTATTTTTGGCAATGCAAAACGCGCAAATGGTATCATCCTATTAAAAACCTAAACTGCTAAAGCACAGCAAAATAACCAAAACAGATACTAAAGGAATAAATTACCAGTACCAAATCCGGTTGCAGCGGGGTTTGGCGTAGTTGTGGCGAACAAACCGCTTGGTCTGAATGCACTGTTTGAAACTGTACCAAACATAACGTAGATAGATAGTTGAAAACGACAAGTAAAAATATAATTCTTCTACCCAAATAAAGCTAGTGATATGCCCACCAGATAATTTATTATATTTTGCACAAAAAAGACGTATGTTACTTCGAAGTTCCTGCAACTAATTGACAATTTCGATTCGTTTACAATATTAGGAATAATTGAAATGCAATTGTAAGCATGTAAAACATGCCTGTCTTGGTGCATATGCAATATATGCAATGCACACCATGTAGTATGCTTGCCGGCAGCATACGGTCGGCAAATAGTCGACGATAGAAGAAGTTGAACAGGCTGGCTGTGTGAGTAGCGCAGTGGCATAGTGTTCGCTTAAAGATCCGTAGTCTGCTTAATTAAAATGCCTGAAGTTCCAGTTCTTACCTAGACTGACATAAAGACCATGCCGTGATCGCAATGGTAAATTGCCGCGCTATAAACACGGTATTCAGTCAACAATAGGGTGGACGGTTAAGTGACGACCTTATTGAAAATTGGGGCATGTAAAAAAGTGAGACGGTTGTCCTGTTGCATATGCTATATATACAATGCATAGTGTAGTATGCTTGCCGGCAGCATACAGTCGACGTATAGTCGACGATAGAAGCAGTTGAGCAGGCGTGATGCGTGGCGTACTGGTAGAGTGTTCGCTTAAAGATCCGTAGTCTGTTCGCTTAAAGATCTGTAGACTGAGAGTTCGACCCCGCTTTGGAGATCCGCTTTTCAACGAAGTCCCCAGTTGCAGTTCCTACGTCTATACCAAAGAATTACCTGACACGGCAAGTGTATGAAAACTGTAGCGGAATTCCGGAAACTACGCTGCGTAATGAAACCTAATACACTACATATTTTTCAGTCAGGTTGTTTCAACATCAAAAGTGTTGCCCCGCAACCTAGCTATGTGGATAAACCATTTACACGTGCAAGTCTTGGGTGAACAAGTTTGGTAACAAAGCAGCTTTGAAGTTCTTGCAGTTGCTAATTATTCACTGAAATTTATGCTGTTTAACACAAACCGCACCTGTGACTGCAGTGGCAAGTCGCTTGAATTGCTTGCACCTGCAGTTTGAATGGTCAATCAGGATGTTCCTTTGCAAATACATGCAGCTGCAAGGCTCGCTGCAAAAACTTGCACGTTTGAATGGTTTTTAACCAGTAAAATGAACCACCAATGTTCCCGGGTAAAAGCCGAATATAGGAAGAGTTTTGTTGAGAAATTTTACATAACCTCAATGCAGGAATTGTTGCATCAAAAAACGATGTTAAGCTTGTCGGTTCTGTCTGCTTGTGTTACGGGTGAAAGCTGAAAGTAATGATTCCACAGTTATGAATTATGGCACATTTTGTAAATCTTCAAGAAAAACAGTCTATCGTAACTGTAAAATAAAATTGCGTTTAACTTCTCGAGAAAATGGGTTCACCAGAACAGCTCAACTACAAACGCTTGAACATTGGCCCCCGAAAGCGATCTCATATTTTGCCTATTTTAATGGTTTTACAAAGAAGTCCACACATGCACTGTCAATCTCTAATGCTCAGTGAGACCAATGTAAAGAAAAGGGACAGAACAGTAAACCATATTCCTAAGCCTAAGCCTAAGCCTAAGCTAAGCAAAAAATAGTCTAAAGCTTAAGGTTACTCTATTGCAGTCCCACAGAAAAACGTTCCTCCCCTGATCTTTACAACATCGCCCTCAATGTGATAAACTGATAACCTATTTATAAGTGCACTATTTTGTCTTTGCCATGAAATTTAAGGGTCAAGGTAAAGAACATAGGTGGAAGAGTATTATAAACAATTCACGACTAAAGCCTAAGCGTAACAGCGAGAATATTCCTCAGCGTAAGCTTATTAACCTAAGCCGGCCAATGTTAAGTACAGGGGCGGAACAGTATTACTGTATTGATCCAAATAAGAGGTGGGGGACTGATATTTATTTGGCCTCTCCCGCCCCCCTTGTTATTCGGTTACGGACTGTTATTTTTCTAACCCACGCTCTGCCGCCCTTCGTTACTGATATATATCCGGTACTGCAACTATCCGTTGAATTAAACGTATATTTGTCTCGTTTCACAATAGTTTGAGCGATAATAAAAGTATATACTTAGGAATGCACTTTCAAAATTTAAGTAGGCGTTGGAGTTTCGAACTCAAATTATTTAATCCTGGAGTCATTTATGTGCTACAATTAGGGTTATATAATTGACATTTATGGACTCTAATTAGGGTTTAGGGACTCTATCCGCTTACGGACTCTTATTAGGGATACGGACTCCTACTGATTGGGACCCAAAATGGGGACCTCCTCTTATTACCCCCTCTTATTCGGGTCAATACAGTATAAGCATATCGCTAAGCCTAATCTTAAGCCTAAGCCTAAGCCTAAGTTAGGCAAAAAAATTAGTCTAAAGCTTAACGATACTCAATTCCAGTCCCTCACAGAAAGCAAAAAATAGTCTAAACCTTAAGCTTACTCTATTTTAGTCCCACACAATAACAATCCGCCTCCGATCTTTTATCGGAAAATTTTAGAAACACCCATAAAGTATGTTATATACATATAGCTATATTCATTTTATTGAAAAATTAACTGCTAGTTGACCAATATTTCTGCAGCAAAAGTAAATTTCAACAGCTCAAAGGAATTTTGAATGCTGGCTTAAAATTGAGTCCAATTGATATACAAAATGGCCTCCTACCAAATAATTCACAGGTGATTTTATGACTATTAATATTATGAGCATAATAAGTAGTCGTTGTATCGTTTGAAATTTAGTTTTTTAAGAACTTTTTGTTGCTTTTCATGTTCTATATAAATGTATTATGAAACATATGATCTATATATAACAAAATGTCGTAGGTCAAGATGTGATTGATAGGCAACATCGGGCGGCCTTCTATTTTTAACCAGACGCTGTAGTAGAGCAACAGGCAGTTTCGCTTTCCTACAAAAAATGGTGACTCAAATTGACGCTCTCTTCAAAATAGGCTTTACGGAACTACACAAACTGAGTCACATTCGACTCTCACTGTGTCGCACGTTTGACTTTAGCAGAGTCGAATTTGACTTTGTTTGTGTTGTCCCGCAGAGCCTATTTCGAAGAGAGTCAATTTGAATCACCATTTTTTGCAGTGTATAAGTGTTTTAGGCGCTTACCATTGTCGATTTGCCGATTTTTTCTTAAGAACCAAATACTTTAGGTGTCATTTACGGCGCTGTCGCCTCCAATTGGAATTTTTAAAATTTAGTCTGCAATTAGACATTTAGCTGTCATTTGTTTATAGACAACGCTTTGTTTTTATCAGACCAAACACATTAACACATTTGAATCTAAAAACATAGTTTAAAGGAATATTTTCCGAAATATTTAAAGATTATTTATTAAAATTAACACAATTTGTCTCTAAATATTAAGTCACAATGTTACAAAATCGCTATGTCCTTCGTTTGCACATTCATACTTTATTCGGCGTATTTTCCTTTCAACACAATCTTATCGATTGCAAATTGCAAACTGCAATTGTATATTAAGTTGATTGCAAATTGCAAACTGCAGTTGTTTTAAGTTGCAAATTGCAACTATACACCAGGGGGATTAATACAGAAAATTGTGGTTGACCAACATTTATATCAAAAAATTTCCAGAGAAACTAGGGAAAAAATGGCTTTTTTACTCGCTTTAGAATTAAACCTGTTGTTTCGTAAATATCAAAAACAAATTTTCTCGCTCGCTACGCTTGTTTAGGTTATACTGGTGACAAAGGTAAATTTTGCCTTTTCCAAGGATTTGCCAAATATAAGTGGCAAACAATGCACAGAAAAGGCTAATCTAAAAGATCAGTGGCGGAAAGTTTTACTGTGGGACTAGAATAAACGTAATTTTTTGCTTGGCCTAGGCTTAGGCTAAGGAATATACTCATTCTTACGCTTAGGTATAGGAATATGGTTATAATACTGTTCCGCTCCTGTTCTTTCGATGGCCCCTTTTCTAAGAGTTTGCCAAATAAGTGGCAACGAATTGGCAGAAAATAAAAACAAAAGCCAATGTATTGTCAGTTATTTTTAAGAACAATACTACACTACGATATTTGCAATTTTATCAAATTTCACTTTAAACTCGCGTTTATTTTTAAGGTCATCTCATACAGCGTCAAAGAGTGCTGCAATATAGACTCTTGCGCTCATGAGGTGCGTTTATGAAAATAAAATTACAGATCAAATTAATTGATATCAGAGCGTTTATTCAGTTTTGCCGATTTTATGATGCAAAATTCACTTTTTACAGCTGAACGAATGCAGTTTTGGTTGTAACGGTTTGATCCAGCATCAACCAATTGCTGTGTTCTCAAAACTGTGTAGCAGATATTTGCCAGTTGATGATAGGTCTTGTGCAAACTTTCGAATCAGTTGAATGTCGAACTTTGCAACAATCGTCACATTTTCCCGATTTGATTTGCAAGACTTGTGTGTATTGACATTCGCAACGGCACAGCTGCGCCTGCGATAGCTTTTCAGCTTGAAAACTAATTTATAACCGACGTAATAGATGCTATACGCATTTGAGAATATGACCCAGTGTTGTTTGCGTGGAATTTTAGCGTAAAAAGCTTGCACTGCAAAAAATGGTGAGTCAAATTGACTCGCCCCGAAATAGGCTATACGAGACTACACAACCTGAGTCAAATTCGACTCTGCCAGAATCAAACGTGCGACACAGTAAGTCAAATTTGACTCTGGCGGAGTCGAATTTAACTCAGTTTGTGTAGTTCGAAAAAGCTGATTTCGGAAAAAGTCAATTTGACTCACCAGTTTTTGCAGTGCAGCTTTAAGTTTAGATTCACGCCAATGGCGGATCCATGGGGGGCCCACCCCGGCTGTGCCCCCCCCCCCCCCAACAGCATCTCGACAAAAATTATATAGCAATTTTGCGACAATAGTCGGTGGTTTGTGTATGGGTCAAAAGTAAGTTTATTACCTGTGAAATTTTGCCCCCCCCCCCCATTTTGAGATCTTGGATCCGCCACTGATTCACGGTGTAGTTTATTCGGTACCTGATCAAAGAATGGATGTTTTCATTATAAGCTTTGGGATCAGAAAGTTGAACTTAAGGGTCTTGGCAGTCCGTTGTATGTAAACTTCAAATAAACAGTTTGATTGTTTACATACAAGGGTCAAGCCGCAGTCAAGCGTTTCATATTTCGTTCTTACAGTAAAATTATCTGACGACGAATCTCATTTTGTTTGACAATTTTACTAAAGCTGCGAATAATATAAAACTATGTGAATAAGCTTATTTGTACGATATTTTAGTCGCCCCATTCACACGTACAAGTTTTTGGCAGCGAGAATTCACAGCTTAAGTATTTTCAAAGTAACATTCCGATTGACCAATTAAACTGCAGGTGCAATCAACTCAAGCGACTTGCAACTGCGCTCACAAATGCGAATTATATTAAATAGCTCGATTTTTGCAGTGAATAATTTGCAGCGGCAAGAACTTCAAAGCTGCTTTGTGACCAAACTTGCACGTACAAGTTACATATGCTAGTTTTTGCTGTTAAAACTTGAACGTGTGAATAGGGCTTTATCGTTTGGAATCCTGATTGGACGCTTATAGGCCAAGTTTTACTTTGACACTCGTTGGGTTGCAAAAACATGACTTCAGGCGAAGCTAACACAAGATTTTACTTAATTTTTGTACTTCTGACTTTACTTTAAAGTACGTCTGAGGCTTTCGACAGGTATTTCAATTTTTGCACAATAATTAATATTTTCTGAAATCTTTGCTAATTTTCAGCTGTTTGCGGTGACTTTAAAATGGAACAGATTGCACGTCCATGGGGGCATCCAGTTTATCAAAAACTTTTGACACGCAAAGTAAAGTCAATTTCTTTGACTTCAAGTTCAAAATCGACTAAAGTTGGAGATCAGCTTAAGTTATGTTTCTGCAACCCAACCATTGTGAATCGAGTTTTGCCCAGTTCCGGAGTAGACTTGGGTAGGAACCCCAAAATTCCGAGTTGAAAACCTCTTGTAATAATCAAAATCTTTTTCAAATTTTTGTGTTTCAAATCTTGCTCGTGCAGGGGCCTCTTTTTAGCGATGTGGGCCTTCAAAATTGAGGTATGGTGGTGGCTGCTCCGCCCTTGGTTTTGGGCAATAAACATCATAAATTGTTTTTCCAACTACTTAGGTAATGACCCAAATAACAGGGGGGACTGATATTTATTGGGTCTCTCCAGAGGGTTCCCCATTGGAACGTACTTTCAACACTTAAGTATGCTTTAAAGTTTCGAACTCAACTTTATTTGGCATGGAGTTACTTATGCACTACAGCTAGGGACAGTTGACAATTATGCACTCTAATTAGGATTAAGGGACTCTATCCACTTACGGACTCTATACACTTACGGACTCTTATTAGGGATACGGACTCCGATTGATTGAGACTCAAAATAGGGACCAATCTTATTCGAGTCACTACAATAGCTGAATGATCAGTCAATTTTAATAGCAGCGAAAGCTGTGAAAGCACCAATAGCAACACTCTGGTCAACTTTTTCAATTTTGGAAATCTTCGAATTCGCGAAAAGTGAATTTTAATATATCTTGTGTCCCCTGCCGATACTATATTGAAATGCATTGCAATTTTTTAAAGTGCACAAAGTTTATTACTATTAAACTAATGCATTTTGTCTTTTCTACTCGTATATAAAAACAAGGAGTTGATGAACTAAAACATTGTTTTCTGTGTAGAAAGCAACAGAGAAATATGTATTTTTCACTAGTTTTTTGCTAGAAACCGTGATTTTTGCCACAAATGAACGTTTCTCGTTTAAACGTATTTTCTGTTTTAAATCTATATTAAATTTGTATTTTTTGTTAATACTTGGATTCACTCTCAGCGGGAGGCCAGCGTCGGACAACCTCAAGGTCTGCCTCTGGCTCAGGCTCAAAATTTGAAAGCTTTGGCTTCGGGACCTGGTGGACCTTTTGTAAGAGTTTCACGGTAATTTCGGGATTGGAAGTTTTGACCTATTCTTTCTATGCTGTGTTGTTCAAAGTGGATTTTGTTCGTGTCTTTTGAAATAGTTTTACTATAATTAAGAAAAAAACAACATAAAAATTATGCATCGTTCACAATAAAAAATTTTAGCCATCGAAAACATTATAATTTAGGGATAAGACGTGTCAATTTTCAAAACTGTCATCAGTTAACCCTAACCTAACGCAAAAATTGCGTTAACCCTACCCTAGCACATGTCAGCGCCCTATCTTAATACGTGTCACGGAGCGTTTTGTAACATGCGTTAGGGTAGGGTTAACGCAATATTTGCGTTATGGTAGGGTTAATGCATGACAATTTTAAAATTTGGACACATGTTAACCCTACCTTATAATGTTACGGTGGCAAAATTAAATTTTTTATCGTGAACGATGCATTATTCACATGCTGTTTCACAATCGCTAAGTTGACCGCGACACACTTATACTACTGTAACGGTTTTGCAATGGCGGATCCATGGGGGCCCACCCCGGCCGCGCCCCCCCACAGCATCTCAACAAAAATTATATAAAGTGTCAATTGATGTTCTATGCTGTTCCGAAAATATCAGGCAGTTCTAACTCATTCAAAAACAGAAAAAGATGTTTCTGAATCTGACTGGATTTTGTTTTTTCAAAACTAAATTGGCTTCTGAATCCGAGCCTTTAAATTGTGCCTGTTTGAAACCAAATCTGAATTTATGTTGCCACTCTGTTGTTTAGAACTAAATTGCGTTGATGCGTTAGTTTTATTTGTGATTCATCTCTCAATTGAACGAACGTAAACAAGTAAATTTTATGGCAATTGTTCGTGGTTTGTGTGTGGGTCAAAAATAAGTTTATGAAATTTTGCCCCCCCCCCCATTTTGAGATCCTGGATCCGCCACTGCGGTCTTGATCTATACATTGCCCCCCAAAATTAAATCGTTCAAATTGCTAAAATTGTTAAATATAATTAAATATCAACAAACACTGATACGATGCAGTCTCTACTAAGAATCCTTTGATAGGTGTAAGAACGTCTCCAGAGTGGGCAAAGATAATATGTTACAGAAAAAATTTCAGCCACGAAGGCGAAAATTACCGTACGGGAGCATAGCACCCCATCCATATCTCCGCTCCCCGCAGTCTCGACCCTCAACCAATAAACATTTAAAAGCGTAGACAATTATCAAGATTCCGACGAGTTGTTTGTTTACGCTTTGTCCAAAGCAAATATTAATTTAAGTATTAATCGTTGTTTATAAAGTTAAGATGTAAATAAACTTTGTTGACTTCAATTCAAAGTTTAAACCGAGTATTTTAAACGCCGGTTGAGAATTTTCTTAAAAACTGTGTTGTTTGAGTTTGAATTGTGCTATGATTTGTTTAATTTTCTCACAACTTGCAATCGCATTTTGTTTATAATCATTTCAAAAGCATCAGCGGTTTAGTTTTGGGCGAATGTATTATTCAGGGCAATTAACATTTCAGTGTAAATTCCAATGAGTTGATTAATCAATTCAGCTAGCGAGTTAGTTGTTTCTGAATTAAAATCATTATACATTTACTCACTCTGAGTTGAGTTGATTCTCACTCTCAGTTGAGTTGACGCTGGATGAGTTGATTAATTAACTCAGAATGAATTGAATAAACTCAACATTTTGAGTTCGGATAGTCCTAACTCAGATTGAGTGATTCAACTTATTCTGAGTTAAAATCAACTCACTGAAATTTACAGTGTTTTGCAGAGAGTCAATTTGTCTCACCATTTTTTGCAGCGTACGTTCGACTCGCGTATAATGGTACATTTATACCTGTCAGTCAGGGTGCAACCGGAAGTGAAAAATACCGGAGCCGGAGGTCAACGAATCTTGCCGAAGCCGGAGGCAGACCTCCGGTTGTACCCTGCTGTCAGTCTATATCGATGTTTGATAGATAAATCTTTCTCAATTTTTTCAATTTAAGCCACTGTGTATGCTACGAAAATGTTTCTTGACCTACGCAAAAATTCCTACCCCCCATACACTGCAACTCGTAGTTGCCTGATCAATTCTTTTCCAGCTAAACATGGCAAAATTGTGCCTAATTTGGTAAAAAATAGGCCGATGCACAAGTGATAGGCGTGTGATCTGGGTTGAGCTCCACAAGAATATTTGGTTGTGCAAAGGGATATTTGCGCGACCAAGCGTAGCGAGCGAGAAATTGCTCTGATTTTTACAAAATCGAACAAACTTTTTTACATCCACTGTAAATTCCAATGAATTGATTAATCAATTCAGCTAGCGAGTTGGTTATATCTGAATTAATTTCAGTAAACGTTAACTCACTCTGAGTTGATGTGATTCTTAATCTGAGTTGAGTTGACTCTGGGTGGGTTGGTTAATTAACTCAGAATGAGTTGAATCAACTCAAAATTCTGAGTTCTGATAGTCCTAACTCAGACTGAGTGATTCAACTCATTCTGAGTTAAAATCAACTAACTGAAATTTACAGTGAACCAGCTCTACGGTACTACACAAATTGAGTCAAATTCGTCTCCGCCAGAGCGAAACGAGCGACTTAGTGAGTCTAATTTGACTCTGCACCGGTGATATTAATGCCCACAAAAGCAAACAGCCTTTTAGTGTATTCATTTTTGAGCCATGTTAGATTGACGGGCATACGCCTCCAGACAGTAAACGTAACTGAAAAACAAAATTATGTTTTACTAAAAGTTGTAGTACGAAATGTTATTTTTCTTATGAATAAAGCTAATTTTGGCTTCTGCGCGAATACAAGGCAAGATAGTTGGTGTGCGCGTCTGACGGCGGAATAATTTTTCATAAAATATCAGTTGTTTTCGATAAAAGGTAGATTTTGTTATTTATGTACGAAAGTTAAACACCAAAATTTGTAAAGATTTTAAGCACATTTAGGATATCAAAATTAGTACTGAACGTTTGCAAACGTGAACTCATTGAGAAGATGAGTTGTAACCCGAACTTAAAAATTATCATATATACACAGACACACAAAAAAGTATTTCTGATTTTATTCAGAAAAGTATTTTCTGTGGCAAATCGGGCAAGTTTTTCTAAGTATTAAGACAGTTTTTCAAAAAAATAGCTGAAAAACGTTTCTTTTCAGACTATATTTCAAAACTTTTCTGAAATCTTTTCAATTATAACAGAAATACGTTTCAAGTGCACCTTGCTAATTATATTTGTTAAATGTAAAAGAATTTTATCTTAAATATTACAAATATTATTTTGAGTGTATACTAGTGGACCCAAAAGGGCGGGGCATCAGAAATTTTTTGTCACAAAATGTTAAAGTCGCCAGTTTACCATTTCTTCATTCAGAAAATTTTTTGTGGATAAAATGATAAGTCTATCTTACAATGTTTCGTTGCCAATGGAACATACTTTGTAAATCGCAGTGAGTTGATTTTAACTCAGAATGATTTGAATCCACTCACACTGCAACAAATGGTGAGTCAAATTGACTCTCCGAAATAGGCTTTCCATCGCTACACCAACTGAGTCAAAATCGACTCCGCCAGAGTCAAATTCGATTTTACTGAATCGCTCAGTGAGTAGAATTTGACTCTAGCGCAATACAATTTTACTTAGTTTGTGTAGTCCGGAAAAGCCTATTTGGGAAAAAGTCAATATGACTCACCATTTTTTGCAGTGCAGAAGCCCAAGTTCGGAAAATTAAATCTTTCAGTACTCAGACTTCTGAATTGATTGAACTTATTTTGAATTAATTAATCAACTTATCCGGAATAAAATTCGCTCACAGCGAGTGGATGTTTCCTGTTATTAACTCCGGAATAACCAGAAATCACTTAAATTCGCTCAATTTTACAGTGTATAGTATATATACAGTAAAAAATATTGTTTCGTAACATATGCCAGCCCGCCTTCCGATCAGAAATTTTGAATCCCCCTATGATCAAACAGAGAAACCCTTTTACTTGCTAAAAAACTAAATAAATGTCTACTGATTTCTAGTATTTTTTCTGCCACCATTGCATTCAAATTTTAGTTCAAATACACTGCAAAAAAATGGTGAGTCAAATTGACTGTCTCCGAAATAGGCTCTACGGAACTACAAAAATTGAGTCAAACTCGATTTCGCCGAATTCCAAACGTGTGACTCAGTGAGTCGAAATTGACTCTGGCGGAGTCGAATTTTCACTCAATTTTTGTAGTCACGAAAAGCCTATTTCGGAGAGAGTCACTTTGACTCATCTTTTTTTGCAGTGAACCTACCTGAACCGAGCATACAAATCAATCATAAATTAATTTTGCGACAAACGCTGAATCACATTTCACGCACCCTCTTACCGAAAAGGGCAAGAACACCATACCTGCCACCCGCCCCCCCCCGAAAATGCGACAGAAGCAAAAAATAATTAAGCAAAACACGACCTATATTTAATTTTAGAGCGTGGGACAGTCTTTATTCCACGTTCAGTTTCGCAACGTCTTCAGCGCTGACAGAAAGCATCCCATCAGCAGCCTTGCAGCTCGAATTCGTTCGTAAATAGGGGACCAGGTGACTTTTAGACGGAGGGGAGGGAAAATATTCGAAGCATAGAATTATTTTAATACTGTGGGGGTAAACTTTATGGCAAACGGGAACGCGAGGATCGCTGTAGTCAGGACGGCGTCCGCGCGCCCTCCTTCAAGAGTTGTCGCCCTGTAACGACAGCGCAACAAAATGTTGTCAAACTAAATTTACTAAATAAAATTTTCTTATTAGATTTCGCTTAGAACTAAAATATTTTAGCAAAATGTTCGTCAAAAACAACTTCGACATAGCGTATTTCGATAAACAAAACGGCCCATGTTACTTTAAGAGGCGTCCAGGTTTCTGGTGGGTCTATAAAAGAGTACGTTTCGATTCTAGATTAAATGGTTTTGCTTAGTCTTTAGGCTTAGGCTTAAGAACAAACTTGCAACGCTTAAGTTTAGAGACTTAGGCTTAGGAATACGCTTAATCTATTCTTGCGCCTCTAAAAGTAACATTGGCCAACAAAACTGTCTGGTATTAATAGTTTTAGCAATCGCCCAACTCAAAAATTATCATTAATAAGCGTAAATACAACGTTAAATAAAATTCAATTATGCAACCAGCAAATTGTTATACTGAAGACTATAGGGCACGTCTGGAAAAATTTTGCCCCCCGCTCCAGAAACTTGTCAACCTTGCTTGTATTATTAACTCATCGAAAATCCTTGAGGGCCTTTTCGGTTATCCGGCGTTTGCCCAAAAATGGTTGGATTTTGAAAATTTTTTTTTGCATATTTTGGCTTATCGCGGGACTGAATACTGTACGATAGCAAAATAAGCTCGCAATCGACAAGAAACGTACATTTAGCACTAAAATCAAAATTTTAGTTTTGATTTCAGCTAACGGTGGTGACGTCCTGGGTGGCACCCATTAGAACTGCCAGTGTTATCAACGGTGTATAAATTAAGGAGGCGTTATAAGTTCTGAAATATTTTTACTCTGACGCTTCAGCTTAGGCATAGGCTTATAGGCTAAAGTCGCGATCCTGTAAAGTATCTTTGGGCGACCAAATATGGCCCATCGTTCACCCTTCCTATATGACAGCATGAAGGATATGCTCAGTGTTACTCTAGCGGGCGTCCAAGGTTTCTGGTGGGTCTATAAAATAGTACGTTTAGATTCTAGATTACATTTTTTTGCTTATGTTTAGTCTTAGGAACACATTTTTACAACGCTTAGGCTTATGCTTAGGAATAAGCGTAATCAACTGTTACGCCCCTTAAAGTAACATTGGCCAAGGATATACGACACTTTTAATCTCATTTTTACTGTTTTCCGAAAAAAATATTTTTCGCTCGCCACACTCAATTACAAATTCTTTTTTGTTACAAACCATATATTATACCAAAACGAAATCCTTTGGTTGCACCCCTGTTGCTCAGATACGTGCCAATACAAAGACCCCCTCAGGTACGCTTAACTAAGCTGTACGGTTACGAGTTGAGGGGGGGGTGGGTGCAAAAGATAAATGCAGAATTTATATAAAATAAACAAACATAAACAACACTGCAACAACACAACTTCATCATCGCATTTGTAGTGACTTTTGCAGTCTATGAGCAAACTGCGTTGTTGTGCATTGCACTGTGTTCAGAGAATGTATTTTGTCTTGCAGTCTAATATTGCTTTTGCAATTAATGCAGTGTTTTTGGCTGAAAATAAAATATTTCTTTGCCCATAGAAGACACCCTCCCCCCGGGCGGTTCCCGGCACTGTGAATAGCTTACATTATTCAGTAATATGAAGGTATTGTGTTGTATAGTTTTTAGTTTTATATTTCAGCTAAAAGCGTTTCGCATTGATAGCCTAAATTTTGTGTAGGTACATGGTTCGTGTGTTTTGATCGGAAATCAGGTCTAAAATTGAACGGTTCAATCAAATCCAGACTGCAACCAATAATAAGATTTTAACTTTAACCTCAGGTTATAAGGTTATCATTCGAAATTTTTACAAATTTTCGAGTGTTGACCTGAGGGTATGACATTTTCTGTGCGACTTCGTGACATTTGTTCGTGAAAGTAGCATAAACCGCGTTGAAAACAGTGGTATAATGCGCCTAGCAAATTGCATACTGCATGCATTTATTCTCACATATGAAATATCGTATCCCAAACGGTTTGACCCAAACCTAAAAAAGACAGCGAGTTTAGATTTTGGGACCTTCCTCAAATTTGCGTGGGCCGTCCCTGTTGGAGAGGGGTCAGCGGGATCGCTTTCCACAATTGGTATTTATGACTGTCAAAGACACTGCCTTGCCATATAAACCATTGTTAATATTCGTTTTTTTCTAGTGCCAGCCCCCTCTTATCGAAATTACCCGATACACCACAGTACGGCGCTATACCTGCGCGTCGCTCTGCGGCGCCCGTCTGTCGCCGTTCGGCGCCGTGCGTCAAGGTCTGTCACCATACGGTATATCCCGTGAGGAATTAGCGTACGATACCGCACGGTGACGGACGACGCTGAACGGCATCAAAAGTATGGTGTTACCCAAAATGCTTACGATTTTTACGCCTAAAAATTGCAATTATGCCGTGTTTTTACTTGATCCATATTTCAGGGTTAACAGCCATCATGTGATATCAGTACATAATTGTAAATAGAACTGTACCATAGCTTATTTATTATCTACTTATCGCTAGTTTTTTTACATAATATAGCAGATTTTCTCAAAGATTTCAGCACAAAAAGGTAAGGAAATAAGCAGTATACTCATTAATTATCTGAGGTTAATCGAGTAAGCTACGAACCATATTTGAGTCTGGTCACCTGTTTTATTGATTGCTTTTATCAAGAGTGCATAATACAAGAGTGGGTAACTCTTGGCGCTCCGCATGGTACAAAATGTACCACCGGGCGTTGCGTTTGTGGCGACCCTTCATTGTTCAGAGGGGGGTCGCTATCACATGAATACCCTAAATTAAACTATATGGATACCATGTTTGATGCCGCATAAATAAAGTGTCATGGATCGCACCGGTTCTACAACCCTCTAAACAAAGGGGAGGCAGGGCAAAAACGCAACACGTGCCTGGTACATTCTTTTTAACACAAAATATACCCAGTTGCATTCTCTTGTTGAAGTATGCATCATCCACTCTTGCTTTTACATAAATATCGAATTGCAATTTTAGCCTTAAATTTTCGGCTAATGTTACTTTTAGGAGCGTAACAGTAGATTAAGCGTATTCCTAAGCCTAAGCCTAAGCGCTGCAAAAATGTGTTCCTAATCCTAAGCCTAAGCCTACGCGTAAGCGTAAGCCTAAACCAAAATGTAATCTAAAATCTAAACCCACTCTTTTATAGACCCAACAGAAACCTGGACGCCTCTTAAAGTAACATAGACTTTTCTAATAAATAATAAAACTCTGTTCTAAAAAGCTTATTACTTTAACACGAGTAAAGGAAATGTGCCCCTTTTAATTATTTCAGGTCACAAACTTCAAGTTGAATTCGACAAATCAGGTCGTCATCTTGGGTAAAACGTTAAGGCTCAATGAAAATTTAAAATGGTTCAACGACTATACGAGCTATGGTGTAGGGTCAACCGCAACCATCAGTCTGCATTATTGAACCTTAAAAGCACCGCGGATTCGATCCCGGAGTTGCGTAGACCGAAAATATGCCATTGCGCCACGCAGTACACATCGTCAACTGCAATTTCAAGCATCGACTGTGTGAACATATTTTCTTCCTGTATGCCGCATGCACGCAAGATGTAACATATTGTAAATTGCATTGTGTTTTCACATGGACAAGAGCATGGCATAGGGTCAACCTGAGGTCCATTGGTGATCGGTAAAGATAGAGTTTTTGAGAAATCGCCTAGAAATCCGAAATAAATTTTATATTTGAAAAGTTTAAAATTTAAAATTGGTCAGAATAGTGAGCAAATTTGACAAGGTAATAGGGTTTAATTTTGAAACTAATCTATCTATATTACTGCTAGAAAACAGGGTGCAGCCTGAGGTGAAAAATACCTGAGTTGGAGGTCAACGAAACTTGCCGTAGCCGGCTGAGCCGGAGGTGATACGAAATTAGGTAGTAAAAACGATGGTCATTTAGTTAATTTTAGACAATATCTGCAATATGTTGTTAAGTTGTTAAGATTTTACGCTATTTTCTCTGAAATTTCGGAAATTCTTTGCTGACAATTGTGACAGAAGTAAAACGAAACGCGCTAAACACATAAATTTTGCAAAATTTCGCCAAATTATACTATCTAAATGGCCGGAACCTCTGGCAAAAATTCTACCGCAGCCGAAGCCGGAGGCCGATTTTCTGCCGGAGTCGGAGGCAGACTTCCGGTTGTACCCTGCTAATTAGTGATAGGTTTTGTAAGGTTTTTAGAATTGCGAGCATAACTTTTCATATGTTTTTATAATTTTTAAAATGATATTATTTTCTTTATAAAGTACATTTTATCTCATTTTAAGGTACCATTGATTGGTTACCATCAAAATTTGTCTAGAAATTTTGAAATTTGCCAAACGTCATAGAAATACTTTCTGTACGATCTATAAGGTTAGGCTTAAATTTAGGCTAGCCATGAATTTACAGGCATGTTTTGTTTAATATTAGATACGACCTTCATTATTTAGCATTAGATTTGCCAGAATATTCGCAACCAATCGGCTGTATTCTCAAATGTGTATAGGACCTATTAGGTTTGTTTGCAGTGCCTTTTAATAAGTTATATCTTGATTATTTGTTGCCTTGTTTTTCTATGCTTCATTTTGTAAATTAATTGTGAATTCACACGTGCCATAGAGTAATATATACGTTTTTTATTTATTATTGCTACTATTATTATTATTATTATTATTATTATTATTATTGTTGTTGTTGTTGTTATAGTTATATGCTCTTCATTGGACAGTAATTTAAATTGAAAAATATGGCTGATTACAGCGGTGAAGTTGAATAGTCGTTTAAAGCGGAGGTAGCAAATATATTAAGCAAAAATACATTTACGAATTTATGGTGTCCCAGCCAGAGTCGTACAGCCGGCTGAACAACGTTCAAAGCTAAAATTTCGTATTAAGATTTTAGTATAAAAATTGCGTTTAAACTCATGGTCACGTTCCGCCGGGCCCGTAGCCAAAGGGGGCAGCCCTGGAAAAAATTTTGCCCCTCCTAGAGAATTTTCAACCTTGCTTGTAACTCATTGAAAACCTTTGAATTCCCTTCCTGAACACTTTTTAGCCCCCCCTAGCAAGGTGAGCTGGCTACGAGCATGCGTTCCACTCGAGCTTATCTCACATATGCCATGTAGTCCCCGTCAGAAATTTCTTGATCCATCGCGGCATTTGACATAGTCTATGACTGCGATTACCTCTGCACAGTTGATCTAATGGAATCCACGTCCGCGCTGCGAGCGTTAGAACTTGGATTATGCATAAATTTGCGTTCAGGTGCAACGAATTAAAGTATATATCTTTTGAAAGTCCGGCCCATGCAAAGATCAGGGGCGGAACGTTTTTATGCGGTACTGCAATAGTGTAAGCTTACACTTTAGACTAATTTTTTTGCTTGGTTTAGGTTTGGGCTTAGGAATATGCTCATTCTTACGCTCAGGCTTAGGCTTAGGAATATGCTTATAATACTGGTCCACCTTTGTTCTTTACATTGGCCGAAAGTCCAAAGGATTTGTCGTGAACAAAAACGTTCACATCAGGTGATCCCAGTGGTGGATTCAGAAATTTCTGACACAGAATGCAAAACATATATTGTGAAATGACCTCTAGAAATACATCTTCGCGAGCGAAACGCCGCTTTTGCTATCACTAATCAAAAATTTGTATGGTAGGAACCTTATCATTTTATCAAATGATTTTTTGATGTTGTAACTACCGTAGACCTTTTGTGGAACCGTCATTTCTATGGAATCGCCCCCTGTGTATTATTGCATCCGAAAAATATATAATGGCTAAAGATCCTAAGTTTGTTTGATGTATTTGTATTTATTTATTAGTATCAATTGCTCCCAATTCACATGGTGCCTTAGTGGTGTACATATGTTTTTATGCCTTATATTGTCTTTTGATTAGACCTTTGGTATCACGACAATTCGTCGCCGGACAACTTATTTTCTCAAATTTTAACGACTCGGCAATTCATCATTCATCATTATGCTTAGGCTTAGAATAAGGATTACATTCAGGATTATGCTTGGATTTATTCATAGGTTTTAGGATACTGTTGGCCGGCAAGTTGTCCGGTGACGAATTGTCGTACATTATTTATACGTTTATATTCGTAATTAATGTTCACTATACAATTTTAAAATATGGTTATACTTTCCAGATCTGAAATGCAAAACAAGCTTTTGTTTCCGGAATACATAATTTCAGTCTGTTTCCGCATCCAATTTCATATATGATGCACTGTGTCAAATTTATATGTCGTAGGCCAATCTGCTAATCAAGGCCAATTACTCATCGGTCTAGATCAGTCTGCTATTTTGCGTAATAACAGCTTTGCCTAGATTAAACTGCTATTAAACTTATAGACCAATCAGATTTGATTATTTGGACAAACACAATACTGTTACCCTATCAGCGTTGGTGTTACATCACAGTGTTGTTTTGCTACATCTTACAATCGCTAATTGGCCTCGACAAAATGATTAATTCGTAGCGCAGCGCAAATTGTAAGTTTTTGAACATCGAAAATTTTGCTAAAAAACTCTTTAAAACTACAAAATTTCATATGAAAAAAACATACTTCATGCGAAAATCCTGTATTCGATGCAGGATCTATGCGATTGAATGAACCTGTTACCTGTTGAGATTGAGAAATTAATTTCATTCGCTACTCTTTCTATCAAAATTCGTTCTTTCACACCATCCTAAACCAGAATTTGGATTACGGTTTCGTTGACGTCCAATAGCGATGTTCCGGCTTCGATTGTTATATCTTCATAGTTTTTGTTAATTTATTCGGCCAATGTTACTATTAGGGACGTAACAGTAGGTTAAGCGTATTTCTAAGCGTAAGCCTAGAGTTTCTAAGCCTAAGCCTAAGCCTAAGCAAAAAATGTAATCTAGAATCTAAACCTACTTATTTATAGACCCACCAGAAACCTGGACTTCCCTTAAAGTAACATGCGTCATTTATTCAATGGTGACTATTATACCTGCGCAATTCGAGCTACTTACAATCAAAATTGTACATAATTCAATATCATATTTGGTGTTTTGTTTCAATTCTGGTTTGCGTCGACAGGTGTCTAAACATTTATCAGGAGTGACATGCATGTGTTTTCGATGGCTTAGTCACATAGCGACTCTGAAGTTCTTGCAGCTGCAAATTATTCACTGGAATTCTTGTGTTTTAATTTAATTTGCACATGTGAACGCAGAAGTAAGTCGCTTCAATTTTTCGCATCTGCAGTTTGATTGGCTAATCGACATGTTCCTTTTGAAAATGATTGCAGCTGCTAGTATTTCGCACAAGCTACAGCTGCGAGTTCTCGCTGCAAAAACTTGCACGTGTAAATGGTGTTGTAGCTTATTTCTGAAAATATTTCTTTTTATGCTTTTTTAGGCTGCTTCCACGTTCAACCCGTCGTTTTGTTATCTGCGTTTTACGCAAATATGCACTTCAAAGTCTATGCAATGTGTACATAGTTTTTCGTTTATATATATTTTGTTTATTTAAATTATTATTTATTTTATATATTGTATCTATATTTAACTCATTTTGCGAGAATCCAAACACATCAAAGGTCGGGTATTCGGGTCATGAAGAGTCGTTATGGGTAAATATATTCCTTTCCATCGCCAATTGTTCTCACGGTCTATTTTGGATAGGTGATCTTTAATTGGAATCACTTTGGTTATTTTAAGCTAAAATACGTTAATATAGTTTACGTTCAAAAATGTTGCTGCCCACGTTAAGGTCATGAGCGGAACGTTTCTCTGCAGGACTGCAATAGAGTAAGCTTAAAAACTCTAAACTAAGTTTTTGCTTAGGCTTACGTGTTAGCTCATTCTGACTCCTATTTCGGCTTTGGCTTTAGGTTTTGGCTTAGGTACTGTTACGACCACGCTTAGGTGTTAGCTCATTGTTACACGTACTTAAGTTTTTGGCTTTAGACTTTTGCTTAGGAATATGCTTATACTACTGTTACGACCCTGTTCTGTACGTTAGCTACTGTTACTACACATGGCATATCGTTGTAATCGACTGAGTTTGTAAGTTCAAATCAAAACACAGATTGCATGAAAGCTGATTTCAGAACGGTTTCAGCTTACATTCAGCTTACAAAAATGGCATTTCGAGAAATACGGCCCATATAAATTATAATTACTTGACCACTGGGACACAGGAACACCACAGCGACTGAAAGGCGTAAGGTTTCAAACCTGGATTAACTCTTAAGTTTTCCGCCTCCACGTAGGCTTTAGGTTTACGCTCAGGATTACGCATAGGCTGAGTGGACATACGCTTATAGAGTTCACATGATCGAGCAATGCGTTCCAGCAGTGCTAATGCCTATGGCTTATGTGTGAATTTCGTAATTATTTCAGTTATATCTAATAAATTAATTGTAATAAATAGTATTTTTAAGGTCAACACTTTAGAAACGGGCTCGTTCTAGAAAATTTTTCAAAGTTGATTACTATACTAACTGAAACATGACTAAATATCCCTGAGCAATAATCCAAAATACTACAGTTTGATCCGATAAATTTATTTTGCTATAGCCTATAACGTTAACTGAACGCTAATTGCTGAAATATTTTAATTTTATGTTGGCTTGTGGTTTATACTGTAAATGTATGTGAATTCTATTTGTGCCATACTTGAAACTAATATATTTAGTTTGCTGTTTCTGCGTTGTTCTATTTTAGAATCTATGATAATTCGTCGACTGACAATTTGTCATCCAACGGTGTCCTAATTTATATGAATAAATCTAAGCATAATCCTAAAGTGTAATCTTTATCATAATGGCCAATGTAAAGAACACGGGCGGAATAGTATTATAAGCATATTCCTAAGCCTAAGCCTAAACGCAAACCTAAGCGTAAGAATGAGCATATTCCTCAGCATAAGCCTAAAGCCTAAGCCAAGCAAAAAAATTAGTCTAACGCTTACTTGACGGGCGATGAATTGTCCCTAACCGTAATTTTATGCTAAAATAAGAGAATTTTGTAGATTTCTCTGCAGGATTTTTTCTAAATATGTTAATAGTGTTTTTGATTACCGGAAATAGAATCCATCACGCTAACTGTGTGAGTCAAATTGACTCTCCGAAATACGCTTTTCGGGACTACACAAATTGAGTGAAAATTCCACACGTTTGACTCTGGCAGAGTCGAGTTTGACTGAGTTTGTGTAGTCCCGGAAAGTTTATTTCGGAGAAAGTAAATTTGACTCACCATTGAAACTTCTGCCGTTTGAGGCCGCGCGATATTTATTAGTGAAACTTCGCTAGGCAAGCGGTCGAAAAGCCAAACGCAATTTTAGTACTAAATATTAACACACAATACCTAGAATCTATGATAATTCGTCGCCAGACAACTTGTTGCCCAACAGTGTCCTAAAGCCTACGATTAAATTTAACCCAAAGTATAAGCAAAAGGGCCAATGTAAAGAATAGGGGCGGAATAGTATTATAAACATATTCCTAAGCCTAAGCCTAAGCCTAAGCCAAGCAAAAAAATTTGTCTAAAGCTTATGCTTACTCTATTGCAGTCCCACAGAAAAACGGGTCCACCCCTGACTTTTACATGAGCCAGCAAAAGGGTGACAAAGCATTTGTCGATCGATAATATTTTGAATTACAAGTTGTCGGGCGACAAATTGTCGTGACTTCATACCATTTTCGTCCTAACCACTGAGGTGAGTGGACACGACTGTCCTTGACTTTACCGGCGTGTTTGGTTTATTATTGTTTGTTCTTAAAAATATAACATTTTGTTCGAATATTGCTCGTAAATCGCTCTATTTTGTGGTTTCTGTTACACAACGAAATGTTATTTAATCACGAAAAATACTGTATATTTATTTAATAAAAACACAATTTATTTTGTAAAAAATACATTAATATTCAAAGTATTCTCTAATGTGTATAGCACCTATCATCAGTTAGTGAAAGTTTTTCAAACTCACACACACTCTTGGATATCCGGGTGTGGTATTAATTTACACGGAATTGAGTCGGGCAGGCCAAAAATGCAACGCATATGGGATGCGCTCTTTTGCACACAGAATGTACCCAGTTGCATACTCTTGTTTATTGTGAATCGTACACTCTTGCGTAATATTAAGTACCTTTTTTACCGACGACTTGTTTGTTTAGTAATTGCTTATTGCTTAGCACATACTTAAACTATACAGTCGTACATAAGTAGGGTTTTATAAACCCAGCCATTGTGCGTATGCGCACTACCATTTATCCTCAAAACGAGAGTTCGGCCCATGTAAAGATTAGGGACAGAACGTTTTTCTGTGGGACTAGAATAGGATAAGCTTAACCTTTAGACTATTTGTTGCTTGGCTTAGGCTTAGGCTTAGGAATATGCTCATTCTTACGATTAGGTTTACGCTTAGGCTTAGGCTCGGAATATGCTTATAATACTGTTCCGCCGCTGTTTTTTATATTGTCCGAGAGTTCTACCTCGTGTTGAACGTCAAACTTTTATCGTTCCGCTAGCATGGTAAACACCTCCAATCTGAGAGTGTCGGTATCAACTTAAAGTATCTATAATTTAGTGTGTAAGTCAGTATATATATTTTTGACTTTACCATTTCCTTTTAAATTAAAATCAAATTTTCAAAGTCTCAAAAAGAAGGTTGCATAAATTTTTAATTAAAAATTGCCAATTATATTTAAAATTATCAAATTAAACGTTATTTAATTCACTTAATTTTGCTTCGTTTCCGGGTCCGGTTTTCGCAAAATTTGTCGACCTGTTGCTCCGGTTGTTTTAACTCCTGTATGCGGCCATCGTGTTACCTGTGGCTCCGGTTGTTTTAACTCCTGTATGCGGCCATCGTGTTACCTGTGGCTCCGGTTGTTTTAACTCCTGTATGCGGCCATCGTGTTACCTGTGGCTCCGGTTGTTTTAACTCCTGTATGCGGCCATCGTGTTACCTGTGGCTCCGGTTGTTTTAACTCCTGTATGCGGCCATCGTGTTACCTGTGGCTCCGGTTGTTTTAACTCCTGTATGCGGCCATCGTGTTACCTGTGGCTCCGGTTGTTTTAACTCCTGTATGCGGCCATCGTGTTTCCTCTATTTTGTCGACACCAGTCAGTATTCGAATCCTAATCCTAATCATAAATTTGAACTGAATAATAATGATGAGCGACCAATTATCGCGTCGACGAGATTTCGAATTACAAATTGTCGGTCGATGAGTTGTCAGGCCAATGTTACTGTAAACGGCGTAACAGTAGATGAAGCGTATTCTTAAGCTTAAGCCTAAGCGTAGCAAAAATGAGTTCCTAAGCCTAAAACTAAGCAAAAAATGTAATCTAGAATGTAAACCTACACTTTTATAGACCCACTAGAACCCTGGACACCCCGTAAAGTAACATGGGCCAACACATAATGACGAGCGATAAATTATTGCGTCGACGAGATTTCGGATTACAAATTGTCGGTCGACGAGTTGTCGGGTGACGAATTGTGGCGGTACTATTTTGAAGTTGTGCGTGGTTTATAACCAATTTGTTCCAATAATGCATTGATTTTATTCTTATGAACGTTTTTAATATGTTGCACTCGATGATCATTCCTGCTGCCAGTATAGTCACATGCCTAAAATTACAACCCGTATTCTCAAAATGGCCCATGTATAGAACCAGGCTGGATCGTTTTCCAGAGGGGCTATAACAGAGGCAGTTTAAGCTTTAGACTAATTTTTTTGCTTTCACAACTGTGACCCATATAAAGATCAGGTGCGGAACGTTTTTCTGTGGGACTAGAATAGAATAAGCTCAAAGATTTAGATAAATTTTTTGCTTTGCTTAGGCTTAGGCTTAAGTTTAGGAATATGCTCATTCTTACGCTTAGGTTTAGGCTTACGCTTAGGAATAAACTCATTCATACGCATAGGCTTAGGCTTAGGTTTAGGTTTAGGCTTAGGAATATGCTTATACTACTGTTCCGGCCCTGTTCTATACATGGGCCCAAAAAGCAGTTAAAGATAGCAATTGAAAAAATTTTACATTTTCAAAGTAAATGTTTTTTAACGTTTGCAAAACACCACTTAAAACATCAATAGAAACGTATTTTTAAAATACGAAAAGCGTTTTGTCTTTTTGACACAATTGTTTCTAGTAAAATTGAAGAACAAAAACTAACCGGACACTTGAAAGGTTTATATCCGGATTGCTCGTTTAAATGTCGTGTAAGTTCGTTTTTGTGGGCAAACGCAACCGGACACAGCTCACATCTATGCGGTTTTTCGCCTGAAAACAAACATGAGCAAATAACTGGGTTGAATTAGTCTTGTATTAACAACATTGGCGACGCTAGAGGAGTATGCCAGCCAGACTCGGCAATATATATAGAACAGGTCTGTAACATAAGCCAAATCCCTAGTGTAAGGATAAACCTATGCCTAATCCTAAGCCTAAGCGAAAGCAAAAAAAATAGTCTAAAGCATAAGCTCAATCTCAGGGCCGGAGCAGCCACCCCTACCCCGATTTTGGCGAGGCCCCACTCCTAAAGGGGCCCCCACCCTAAACACTCGACAAAAAAACCCGCCGAAGTTTTGAAATGCATCAGTCTAAAGCTTTAACTTACTCTTTTCTAGTCAGACAGAAAAACCTACTGCCCCTGATCTTTATATGGGCCCACTTTGTTAACAGTTGTAGCCTTGTTGGAATCAATTAATTTGTGTTCAGAACACGGATCGAACAGAGAAGAAATACGATGTTGTTTCAAAATTATCAAATTATTTCAATTTTTGCCATTATTAATAAATATGGATCCCATATGATGTCATTGACTATACAATCAAAACTGAATGAAAAAATTGTCAGTTAGTATCTACAACCTTAATAACTCATATAGCATACTATGAGCAACTAAATACAAGTAATATACGAGCAACACAGCCACTGTGAGAAGTGTTCAACAATTCTAACGTATATGCGCAGTGCAAAATCTCCACAAGACGTGAGAGCCCCCTCGGACTCGAGCGTCAAGCTCCTATAGCTGAGTGGTCATCGTAAACGCCTCCCACTCGAGAGACTGGTGATCGAAACTTACCTTGAACTTACATCTCATAAATCTGAAATTGAAAATATTCATGTGACAAAGGGTTAAAGTTTTCACATTTCCTTTATCAGCTTTTACGTTTTTAATCCCGTTGTCTAAAACCAGATATTACGTACCTGTGTGAGTTCGAAAATGTTCTTCTAAACTGGAATACTTTGCAAATTGTTGTGAACATTCTACAATGTAGACTATTAAACTTGATGCACATTGACGGCCTGCTTACTAAAGCCAAAGCTTTAACCTAAACTTAAGCCTAAGCCTAAGCCTAAAAACGAACCTATTGATTCATATAGTAAAAGCCAAAGATACCGTAATACGTGCCCACATTAAGTATGTATGCGAAAAATTCTTGGAAATGATGCGACTGTATTATAATCATAGAGGTCTACCCACAGGGAGACCGGAAGCTTGGGACTTGGAGACTGTGGCGTAGGGTTAGGATTAGGCTTAGGTTTAGGTTTAGACTTCAGTTATAGTGAACAACGTTTTTTTCGGAAAGCGGAAGAAAGACAAGTTGAAAAATATGTACCAGTGTTTCAACAAATGCAAAACTGTTAATGGATGCGAAACCTGATGCCAAAATGGGCCCATGTAAAGATCAGGGGCGGAACGTTTTTCCGTAGGACTAGAAAAGAGTAAGCTTAAGTTTTAAACTAAATTTTTTGTCCGGCTTAGGCTTAGGCTTTTAGGCTTAGGAATATGCCTATAATACTGTTCCGCATCTGTTCTTTACACAGGCCTCAAAATGATACTAAAAGAATCGTATGACTGCTTTTCCAAGTACTGATCAAGCCGATTATTTATGGACACATCATTTCGAGTGTTACTTCAAGGTCGTACCCATGGGGGGTCACTGCGGAGCGATGCCCCCCCCCCCCGAAACATGGTTGGTACTCCCCAAATAGACTCAGCCACACATTGTGATAAAAATTGAATTTTCGATACAAGGGGCCCCCAAAATTATTTGGTGCGTCCCAAATAGAATTTTCCGCGGACGTCTCTGAGTTTACTTTGAAGATTTTTAAACGATATTCAAGCCCGTAGCCAGCTCATCTTGCTAGGGGGCTAAAAAAATTTTCAAGAGGGGCATATAACAGGATTCGTCAACTTACAAGTAAGCATTTTCTACGCGGGGCCAGAATTTTTCCTACGGGGCGGGAGGCTGAGCTCCATTGGGCCAACCATAGCTACGGGCCTAACGATATTTAATAAAAGCGTGACATACCTGCACCGTTTGAGGTTGGCATTTTACAAACAAACGGTTTTGGATCGCCTGGAATATGCCCGTATGGCTCCGGAATGTCACATGAGCGAACGGCATCCGCTAAGTTATTCATGATAAGTTTTCAAGTAAAGTGTTTATTTTATATTTTCAGCTTAAAAATACGGCAGTTGTACCTGTGAATAGTTCGTGATTTCGTATGCTCAACGAAACCACCAACTCCGCGTTTCAGGTCCGTTTCCAATGACGCTTATATCGCTCTGGTTCAATAACTGCAGTCGTTTTCCCCTTTATTCCCCCCAGCACCGCGATAAAGCCATACACCAGTAAAGCACCAGTACCGAATATGACAAATATACAAGTAATATGCGTATACTGCGGACCTTATTATTCTCCGAAGATGCCGAATGTTCCTTTGTTAGGTGCTTTCCGCACGTCAACTACGATACTCCTTAACCCTGTTGTTCCACTAAGTCACCAGCTCACACTGTACAAAACAAATGCAAACGTAACGTGACAAAACCCTTATACTCTGTAAATCCCCAAATAACCGCAAAATCCCCAAGTAAATCCCAAGTATCTCCAGCCGAAACTAGCCCCGCTAGAATCGACTTATCCCAAATAACTCCAATAAACCCCAAGTACTCCTTAACACATTCCCCAAGTAATTTCGGTTTTCCCCTGGTACTGCCCGAAGGCTCCGCGCTATGCGCTTTTATAACGATTCCCTGGTTATGCTGTTTTCACCGTGCTCACATTGAGCTACCGTGACTCTGGTTCCGTTTAAACACCTTTCTGCCTAAGTCGCCCGTACGCCGTTTAGCAACGCCTAAGCCTAACATAAGTTCTAAGAGAGACTAGGCGGAGCCGGGGACTCCCGTAAGGTGTGGATTTAGGTTTGGTTTTAGTTTTGTTTTAGAGCCACAAACGGATGGTTATTAATGTTGCATACAAAAGTAATGCAATTACGGGTAACTGCAAACACGCGGTTCAGCCTGGTATGGAGCACGAAAATTTGTGAACCGAAAATGCTCATGGACTGCAAGCGGACGGTGCCCCCGCGCCGCCATTTGCAAGCTTTAAACCAGTGAGTTTCCAAATATGGACATATACTAATATATTTTATCTGAATAGATTCGTATCTGAATGATGTATATATAAACAATTCAAATTAAAAAGTTTATTATATACAAAATTTTTACACATTCATATTTATACATGTCGTAGGCCAATCTGGTATCCAGGCCAATTACTAATTGCCCGAGGCCAATCTGCTATTTTGCCTAATAGCAGTTTCGACTAGGATAAACTGCTATTTAAAGATACAGACCAATCAGATTTCATTATTTGAACAAGCGTAGTACCGTTAAACCAATCAGCGTTGGTTTTACATCACTGTTGTTTCGCTACATCTTACAATCGCTCTTTGGCCTAAGCCAATGAGATATTTGGTCAGAATTGTAGACTGGACTAGACCAATTGGTAATTCACCTGAATAGCAGATTGGCCTACGATATATAAAGAAGATATAATTCTACAATGAAATGTTTGTTTTTCATTGTAACCAGTAAACTATTAAACTTTTTACAGCAGCGTTCTCAGCTGAGCGTTTAGGTGCTAGGAACATGGCAAATATTGCCAGTTCCTAGCAGGTTTTAAGAATATATATATATATTATTAGACATTCTGTGGTCCATACACTAAGGAACAACAACAGCAGTAACAACGTCATTTAAAAATTTTAAATTCAAAATTGGAGGTTTGAATATTTAATTTTGGTGATTTTTTCTAATTATTATAGACTCGAGGATTTGAAGACCGAGATTCGATCTAAACCTTTGTGTCTGCGGTACCGAAGCGGCAAGAATAGAAAAATCTTGAAAAGAACAAGGATGGCCGGTTTTTGAACAGTGATCTGATACAGCAGAACGCAATTTCAAGCTGGAATTTGTGGGAGCCAGGGTACGATCCGATAACTGCATGTGCTCACATACTCGTCGAAACATTTGTCGGTTGGTAGAACCAACATAGTCCAGCTGGCAACTGGAACATTCAAAATTATAGACGACATTAGAGCGCAGCAGTTCCGGTATCGAGTCCCACAGGGGTACGTTTTATTGTGTTGAAACTACCCTTTTTTGGATCTCATTCGTTTTACTTGAAACAAAATTTATTCAATGTGTTTAATCGTTGTTTTGGGGAAAAAAACATACAATTACGTATTGTTTTTTATAACCATAGGAAAATCCGTTCCTTCTTTAAAGTCAAGGACTCGATACCGGAACTGCTGCGCTCTAATGTCGTCTATAATTTTGAATGTTCCAGTTGCCAGCTGGACTATGTTGGTTCTACCAACCGACAAATGTTTCGACGAGTATGTGAGCACATGCAGTTATCGGATCGTACCCTGGCTCCCACAAATTCCAGCTTGAAATTGCGTTCTGCTGTATCAGATCACTGTTCAAAAACCGGCCATCCTTGTTCTTTTCAGGATTTTTCTATTCTTGCCGCTTCGGTACCGCAGACACAAATGTTTAGATCGAATCTCGGTCTTCAAATCCTCGAGTCTATAATAATTAGAAAAAAATCACCAAAATTAAATATTCATACCTCTAATTTTGAATTTAAAATTTTTAAATGACGTTGTTGCTGCTGTTGTTGTTCCTTAGTGTATGGACCACAGATTGTCTTATAATAGTTATTTTCTATATCTATATATATATAGATATATATAGATGTATACACTATGGACCACAGAATATATATATATATATATATATATATATATATATATATATATATATATATATATATATATATATATAGATATATAGATATATATCTATATATATCTATATATTCCTAAGCTTAAGCAGAGAATATGGTCTGAAATCTAAGCCTACTCTTTACTGCAGATCCGCCAAAAAACGGTCTGACTTAAAAGTAACGTGGACCAAGTTTACTAATGGTTGGTTCAAAAGTTACATGACACATTTGCTATATACTTTTGAGAATATGAACAATAAACATATATGTCGTAGGCCAATCTGCTATTCAGGTGAATTACCAATTGGCCTAAACAGTCTGCTTTTCGAAGCAAACAGCAGTTTGGCCTGGACCACTTTGCGATTGTGACATTTCGCAAAACAACAGTGATATAATACCAACGCTGATTGGTTAACGGTATTACGTCTGCGAAATAATCAAATTTGATTGGTCTATTAGTTTGATAGCAGTTTAGCCTAGGCGAAACTGCTATTACTTAAAATAGCAGAATGGCCTTGGCCAATTAATAATTGGCCTGAATAGCAGATTGGCCTACGACATATACAAAGCAGAACCCGTTTACAAAGCATATGTAGCCAAGAATCTCTGATTATTCTTTTAGCTACATTTATATATATACATTTATATACATACATACATACATATATATCCTCCAAGTCACTTCCAGGTTACGTCATTAGGTATGCGACAACCATTGTATTATCTTATTGATTTTGAAAATTGTATTTTGAAATTTCAAATTTCCATTCGCTTTTAAGATACAAATCAAACGATTTTTGGCCGACGACGTTTGGCATTTTTACTGATCAGAGGCATAATCAGTGCTGCGTCCGCGGCGTGAACCGTACTCACATGTTTTGACAGATGGCACGTCCTGCCGAAAAATCTGCCGCAAGCCTGAAACAAGACAAAACTAAAAAGTTACGCGTCGTCGTCAGCAGTAGTGGATATAGAAATTTTTCATTATAGACGCACAATATGTGTTTTATGAAAAATATACGCGAGCGAAACGAGCGAGAAAGAACATTATTTTCGTAAAAGAAAATTGAAAATTTGCATGTACGGACGTTACAATTTTGCGATATATACTTTTATGATGGGGTGCGCGCCCTACACCCCTATTCTGAATCTGCGCTGGTAGTCAGGATTTTGGTTTGAAAAAGGGCTCAGGGCTCTTGGTTAAGCGGACTACGAGACTCTTCTGATCCTTAACCGAAGAATCCTAAGATTTGACATTGACCGGCACTATTATATAGAACATCTTACCGGACATTTGTGCGGTTTAGCTCCGGTATGTTGTTGATGATGACGTGTCAGTTCGTGAGACCGGGCAAAAGCCCTCGTGCACAGCTTGCATCGAAACGGACGTTCCCCTGGAACCAATTAATTTAAGCTCAACTTAAGGTTTGTTTTTAGGCATGAATGGGTCTGTAGAATAAGATTTAGGAATAGTTATTTTATTTGATAGCACTGTAGTTTTGGTCAATGTAAAGAATAGGGGCGGAACAGTATTACAAGTATATTCTTAAACCTAAACCTAAGCCTAAGCGTAACAATGAGGATATTCCTAAGCGTAAGCCTGAGCCTAAGCCAAGTTAAAAATTAGTCTAAATCTTAAGCTTACTCTATTGCAGTCCACAGAAAAACGTTCCGTCCCGGATCTTTACATGGGTCGTAGTTTTTATAGCTTATTGTAAAACTTAAATTCTACAAATATATATCTAATGTATATATAAGCATGTCGCTGGGCAAATTGCTATGTGGAGTATTTTGCTATACCGAAGCCAGAACGACGAGTAACCAAATGACCTTTTGCATTCTATTGTACTACTATTCTATTGCTTAACTCCTGCACTCGCTGATAGCCGGTTGTTGAAAATATTCATGTGAGAAAAGGTTAATTATTAATACCTGTATGTGTTCGAAAATGTTCAGTTAAATGGCAGCGCTTCTTGTACGCGTTGTTGCAAACTGAAAACAAAACCAAAATTAGATTTACAAGCAGGGGTCGAAGATTAATTTTGTTGACAATCTTGCAGCTTAGGGGGCATGGGCCCGGAGCCAAGGGGGGGAGGGGATCAGCCCCTCTGGAAAAATTTTGGCCCCACTACAAAATTTTCAACTTGCTTGTAACTCATTGAAAACCTTTGAATGCCGCTCCTGACAAATTTTTTAGCCCCCATAGTAAGGTGAGCTGGCTACGGGCCTTGGGGGGGGTCAGCATTTCAATTTCTGCTTCGGGTACTGTCATATTGTGAAAGGGTCCAGCACGGGAACGGCAGTCCTCCTGTGAACATCAGTACGTTTTGTAAATTTTAAAGCATTGGCGGAAGTTCAAACATTGGCAGATTTGGTTTTGGGCTGTGGGGTGCGTGAACCGATTTTACCTGATCCAGTTTTTGTGATCATTTGACAAACAAACGGTTTAATAGCTCCGGTATCGTAGCGAAAATTCAGTTGTTTGCATGACGTCATCTGTGACGGCAACAACACCAACCCACGATCGTCGTTTTGCATGCTTATATCTGTCCCCTGACAGTTGACCAATGCAACGCCTGTCTGGTAGACAGAACCTGTTTTGCAGACAGCATTCGTCTGGTAGCCAGACGCCGTTCCCACGGTCTGTCCAGACAGGATGGAGTTAGTCTGGTAGGCAAACGTTGTTCCCACGGTCTGTCCCGACTGAATAGCGTTAGACTGGAAACCAGACGCTGTTCCTACGGTGCGTCTAGATTGGCTGTATCCGGTTAGACGTCGCTCTGTCTGAAACAAATCATGAGAAGCGCTAGGAACAGATATCTGGGAGGGAGACTCATGTTTCACCGTGCCTAGCTGTGTCCTTATGGCCTCAGGCGATCCCTGGATGGTGTACAACGAATTTTCCATTCCTGAATTGAACATCAGCTGTGCTTCGGATCGGATGGCACCCATGGGTTCTGATTTCGTCGCAGCCGGCGACATGTTTCCGCTACCCGTAGGAACTGGTTGATCAGTATAGAAGTATGACAAATTTCCAGGGGGAACCATAGGCAGATGCCTCGCTGAGGGTCGCCCAGGCGCCATTTCAAAGGAATTTTCTTGGGTGGTAGCCGTTGCGCATGGTAGTGCGATAGCGTATCGGCGTTGACTTAAACTACCCATTGCAGTTGCAGCCAGAATTGCTTTAGCAATTTGTTCCGGCAGTTCTGTTGACAGGCGGTGTAAATCTGCGAAAGGCTGTGTGGATGTCCAAGGAAACGAACAGACTGGTTGCGATGGATGCGACGTACAGTTGGCTGGACTAAGTTCTCCAACTGCTGACGACCGGCTTGAAAGCTCAGGTCTAGCCTGAGGGGCGTCAGTCGGCTGAGAATGGATGTTGGGGCTGATTTCTGATTCGATGACGCAAGCGTGAGAATTTGGACGGCGGTCGAATTGTATTGGTTGGTTTAGCTGGTTGTGAAGTAAGTCTTCTCGACTCCCAATTTGCTGGTAAGTAGCCGAAGAAGGGTTGCTACGATTTTCGCTGTTTTCACCGTGGCTGTTCCAATTCACATTTTCCTCTCTATTCTCTAGCGTTTGTACGTTTCCTTCTGTGACGACGTTGGTATTTGAGTATCCCATAGCACCTTCTGGACAGCTTGCTGTGCTGCTCGGAGGTTCGTGACGCTCGTCCGTACCTCCCAGGCTTTCTGAATTTGCACCAAGTTCAATACAACCCGCATCTGAGCGATAATCGATCGATTCTAATTGGTCAATTTCCAGCGCAGTTACCTGCCCTTCTGGATTAACAAATTGAATTAAGCTACCACGTCGAGTTCCGCTATCGTAGCTTATATTTGATTCGCTCTCTTGAATTGAGTTCAATTTTGATTGGTCGATCATTTGTCCAATAGCAGGCGGTGCTGGTGCATTCTTAATTGTTTCCAACTCTGAATTAGGGATGTCTGTTGCTTTCTGAACGTAATTCAGTGGCTCGATTAAGCTCGAATTGCAGTTATCAAAAGGACTCGCACACTTAATCGTTTCAAACTGGCCGACCATGGTTTCGAAATATCCATTAGACTGCGGTGACATAACTCCTCCGTCGGGCCATGTACCATGACCGTGAACGGAACTATTCGAACTACAGTAACCGTGTGGAGAGTGGCTGTAGTCACCTGCGCTTACAGTACGCCCAATGAAACCGCTGGATACTTGCATTTCATTGGATAATTCTGTGTTGCCATTCTGATCAGCTGCGATTTGACTGGCTGGCTCCGGAGCTTTATTGTAAAAAGTATCCAATTCCTTGCTGTCTGGCCTGAATACCTTCGCTGGTTGATAGTAATCGTCACTGGTAAGGGTAATTGCTCTTCGTCTGCTTAATAGTACTGGCCCTCGGCGTGATTGGCCTAAATCGCTAGATTCATCGCGGTGTCGAGAAAACGCGTTTAAAAATCGCGCAAACCTGAGTTGATCGTCCGGGTTTAATTCGGTGGCACCATTTGCACTGCTGTTAGATTTTGTTACCTCTCGGACACGACCATGGTCGTCAAAGTTTGTTGGGGCTGAAGAATTTGGGAACTGATATCTTGCGGTCGCATTTCCGAGAGGGGAACTGTCAAGCTTCTCAGAACCAAATGCGGAAGGGGCATTGGCCATTGATGTAACTGGGGGTGTCAGTGATTCGTTTGGTAGTTCTTGAAACACCATGCATGCGCTCACTCGAGGGTGATACAGTTGCTCGATGGGCAGAAACGGTTCTGTCATGATCTGAAATTACATGGCTTACTGAAAGGGTAATGTTCATAGATACCGGTATAGGTATATATGAGCAAGAAGGTGCAGCGGTATGCCATAAGTTGTTAAATAAATTTTTATATAAATCAGGCTACACGTATATATACGCCGTAGGCTTAATCTACAATTCAGGCCAGTTCAATTCGCCAATACCTACTATTCTGCTGAAACGAACAGTGGACCTTGTTGGAGTATTTGTGTTTCAGTTCAGATTTTATTATATATCCACGATTGATATTTGGTGTATACTGTAGCTACCTGAATAAGAATGGGTGACTGATTCGCGTATCCCGGAGGGTTCCCAGTTGTTATTCCACTACAGACCACCGTTACATTTTTTAATTTAACCCATGTCAGCTGGGCTCATTTTTTATATTCTGGACAAAGCACCCTTCTATTTGGATCCAACACCCTTTTATTTGGACCCAATACCCTTCTATTTGGACCGAGCACCCTTTGATTTAGACCCAACACCCTTCTATTTGGACCCAATAACCTTCTATTAAGATCCAATACCCTTCTATTTAGGCCCAATACCCTTCTATTTGGACCGAGCACCCTTTTATTTAGACCCAACACCCTTCTATTTGGACCCAATAACCTTCTATTAAGATCCAATACCCTTCTATTTAGACCCAATACCCTTCTATTTGGACCGAACACCCTTTTATTTAGACCCAACACCCTTCTATTTGGACCCAATAACCTTCTATTAAGATCCAATACCCTTCTATTTAGGCCCAATACCCTTCTATTTGGACCGAGCACCCTTTTATTTAGACCCAACACCCTTCTATTTGGACCCAATAACCTTCTATTAAGATCCAATACCCTTCTATTTAGACCCAATACCCTTCTATTTGGACCGAACTTCCGTCTATTTGGACCCAACTTCCTTCTATTTGGACCCAACTTCCTTCTATTTGGACCCAACTTCCTTCTATTTGGACCCAATCCCTACCATTTGGGCGCAACTCCTTTGATTTGGAACCACACCCTTTTATTTAGACCAATAGCCGTCTTTCTATATCCTTATTTTACGCAGAACTGAGTTGTTCCAACACAGTTTTAGTGATTCAACAGCTCGTTAGTCCTTTTTCTGAATTCAATAATATTTATGCGGACTGTCTGAGCGTCTTACATATTTGAGCAATCTAGGCCATTTTTCTACTTTGGTATCTTTTATGGGTTTTAATTAGGACCTGGACTCTATCCACTAAACAAGCTCTAATTAGTGATACAAACTCGTATTGATTGGGACTCAAAATAGGGAATCCTCTTATATATTAACTTGTATTATTCGGGTCACTAGTGCTACAGTATACTCTGTAAATTTCAGTGAATTGATTTTAACTCAGAATGAGTTGAATCACTCAGTCTGAGTTAGGATTATCAGAACTCAGAATGTTGAGTTGATTCAATTCATACTGACATAATTCATCAACTCACCCAGAGTCAACTCAACTCGGAGTGAGAATCAACTCAACTCAGAGTGAGTTAATGTTTACTGATGTTAATTCAGAAGTAACCAACTCGCGTGCTGAATTGATTTATCAACTCATTGGAATTTACAGTGTATCTGGAAACGGTATCAATTTCGATTTTACTCTTGGCGATTTCATATTTGACTGTGCCTTACGAAAGTAAAAGCGTTTAATGCATGTTTCGCTGTCATCAACAGTACTCGAAAGTACGAGACTTATCATCAACTGATTATAGGCGCTGTACGCATTTGAGAATATTAATTACCTTTTTTCTTACAATTTCTACGTTCATAACAATTTTGGCCCATGTTACTTTAAGGGGCGTCCACGTTTCTGATAGGTCCATAAAAGAGTAGTTTTAGATTCTAGATTACATTTTTTGCTTAGGCGTAGGCTTAGCCTTAGCACACATTTCTGCAACGCTTAAGCTTAGGCTTAGGAATACGCTTAATCTACTGTTACGCCCCTTAAAGTAACATTGACCACAATTTTGACATCCGCAATTGCAACAGTTTGTCAGTTTTTAAAAACTTATCGCTGAACTGGTGATAAATGCTATATGCATTTGTGAGTATAGACGCAGGTTATATGTTTACGTTTGTATTCAATTTTTATAAGCATTTGATTTTAGCTTAGGTTCAAACGTGGTTCAGTTTTAGGCTTATTTATCCTTTGTTGCATACTCAACCAATTGCTTTTCCTTTACTATTTTTCTTAGACGTTTTCACATATACATCTTGAGACTGGGATCCCCGTGTTAGCTACTTTAATTCAAAAACGGTAACTGAACACTTACCTTAAAAAGACATTAAGTCTCGGAATTTCATTGATATTAAGTAAAATTGTAATATTATTTGTAAGAAATATCGCTAAAATATTAATTAAGTTGGTACACCACCGTTTAAAGCTCGGGTTGCCTTTTAAGCCAAATTTTAAGATTTTTGAATATATGTATGGTTTGAACTAATCATTAATAAATTTGAAAACAATGAAACAATTTTTTGCTGTACCTTAATATATTTTTAGCCTGTAAAAACGCAAAATGCCACAATTTTTTGTGATCACATTCTGTAGGATTTGTTTGCCTTAATCAGGCACCGGTTCGTCGATCCTACGCCGCAAAGACCCCTTTTTGCAAGCACAAATACAATGGATCGTTGTCGTGAATGATAAAGCGGTTCCAAGAAATAGGCCATATTTTCGTTTCAATCTCGTTGAGCGGCCTATATTGGTTTCAAGCGTCCGTTCGTGTAGGCCCCTGCCGAACACGTTTTAGGGGAGTCAAGAAACTCAGGAAGGTCCTGTGGGGATTTTGCATTGCCTTAGAATTTTTTCAGAGGTCCACAGAACTTTTTGTTTAAGGAACAAAACCTTTTTGGCCAGCGCAATCTAGGACCTGAAGGCCTATAACCAGGGTTGGAACCGGCCCGGTTTTTTGGGCCGGGCTCGGGCCCGCAAATTCCATATTTGTTGAGCACAAAACAAAACATCAAACAAACGAAATTGTGGTTGCAAATCAAGTACTTGCCATACGATCTGTACGAGACCTTAGACGTAAAGCGATAAAAATTGACAATTACACTTTCGAATGGTTTGATTTTACCAACAAACTGTGAGTTGTCGGCACTAGCGAATCCAGAGGAGGGGACGGGGGGCGTGTGCCCCCTTTCAGAAATTTTTTGTGATAAAATGGTAAGGTCCTGAACTTAAAATTTTCCCCATCCGAAATTTTTTTCTGATTAAATGATAAGATCGTTACCTTACAATTTTTCCAACTCACAAATTTTTTTGGTAATAAAATGATTAGGTTTTACCTTACAATTTTTGCGTTTCATAACATTTGCCACCCCACCCCCGTCGGTCAGAAATTCCTGGATCCGCCGCTTGTTGTCACAATGGGGTCACCGGTTAATTATACATTACGGCCGGTTCTTGACGGAAACTGAAAATAACGGGAAATCAGTCTCGGAACCAATTGCAGAAGTATGGCCAACCCATATATCGCACCAAAAGCAAAGAGAATAAAACTTGATTTGAAAAGTGTCCTCATATTAACGATGTGTATACAACTATAGGCTCTGGCATAGGGAATTGCTGCGATTTATTTCGGCTGTCGGCCCGGCCACGGCCCTCTTAGGGCCGTGGACCAAAATTTGGATCCGGGCCAGCCGGGCCTAGGCCTGAGGCAATTCCAACTCCGCCTATAACAGCACGGAATGCATTACTTGGTAAATGCTTATGCAAAGGTCGCCCGAACATTTTAACAAAGTATTATCAGTGCCGTTCAACGCAACACAACCAAACCAATGCAAAAATGCTAAAACGCAGAGCTGATAAAAGCCAAACTTCATAGTTTTCTATGCGAACGAGCCCAATTTTATTTAAACAATTTTGCGTGCTAAATAAATATTTTCAACGCGGAAAGCGGATAGCTACGGTGTGTTTGGCTTATGTTAGCGATTATAATAAACGGAGTTCGGCTTATCTGTGTGTATAGTGTGATAAAGTGCATAAAACAGACGTGTTTTGTGGTATAACGGTTGTAATGTTGTACTTTGGCGATTATTTTGTATTCAATTACGTAGCCAAAAAAGGGATTGGCGTAAGATACGAGGACAGAAACAGTAACTTAAACTTTTAGAAAGCTGTATTGTGACGTAATTAGGGTACGTCCTTAAGCAAATTTTGAGAACAAGCAAGCTACATGTGACTAATCAAGAGTGGATAATCGCTATTTAACAAGAGTATGCAACTGGACACATTCTGTGTAGAAAAGAATGTACTCGGCACGCGTTGCGTTTTTCCCCTACCCCTCTTGTTTAGAGGGGAGTACAACCGGTGCGAACCATGACACTTTATGCATGTGGCATCAAATATGCTCCCGTTATAGTACTATTTAGGGATATTCGTGTGTTAGAGACCACCTTTAAACAGGGGGTCGGGCAAAAACGCAACGCCCGATGGTACATTTTGTACCATGCGGGACCCCAGGAGTGACACACTCTTGTCATTATCCAATCTTGATTTAATTAAACAAGTTTATGCAATAAGGATACCTATTAAATGCACAATAATTATTTCAATAGAGCATAAGATAGATATAAAATTTACATTGGAAAAATGTTAGTTAGCGGTTCGAGCCAATGTTACTTTAAGGGGCGTAACAGTAGATTAAGCGTATTCCTAAGCCTGAGCCTAAGCGTTGCAAAAATGTGTTCCTAAGCCTAAGCCTAAGGAAAAAATGTAGACACAAATGAAACCTGGGCTCCCCTAAAAGTAACATGAGCCGAGGTTCGTAACAGTTTACTATAAGCATATTTGTAAGCCTATTCATGAGCCTAAAGCCTAAGACCGCGGAAAACCGGTATGTTTACCACTCAGAGTAACATAACATCGACCTGTGATTGCATAATTTCAAATATTGTTTATTAAATATATACTCTCCAACTAGCAATTTTTTGTCAGAAACCGTTTGGTGTAAAATTTTTTGCATATTTCAGCTTCTCATGATCGGAAATCAAATATTACCAAATCAGCGACACTGTCAGGGGCGGCCATACTTTGGACAAAAGGGGCGGTCAAAGCTTTAAAGTTTATTGTATTTCCGCTCCGCGCAAACCATGGTATCTTGTTGACACTTGCCATATATAGGCGGCATGAAACAATTAATGATACTACTGAAATGGTCTCATGGCTGTAATTATGATTTTTAACTAATGAAAGCGATCAGAAATTAATACACCGATCACAATAATTTTGCCAACGGCGCCATAAAATCTGTTAGAGACCAGGACTATCACGAGCTCGTTTTAACCTCGCGATAGCCAGGGTCTATGAGAAATTTGGCCCATGTTACTTTAAGGGGCGTCCAGGTTTCTGGTGCGTCCATAAAAGGGTAGGTTTAGGTTCTAGATTACAGTTTTTTGCTTAGGTTTAGGCTTAGGCTTAGGAACTTATTTTTGCAACGCTTAGACTTAGGCTTAGGCTTAGGAATATGCTTAATCTACTGTTACGCCCCTTAAAGTAACATTGGCCAGAAATTTTGTGGCACCGTTGACACGATTATATATTGTGAACAACGTATAACTGAAGTATATTCACTGTTTTCACAGTAACTTTAAGTTACAAGTATTCTAGTTGATCGCATATAAGTAGCAGAAATGGAACTTGGGTCAAACATTTGATTCATTCGAAACCAGTCAAAATTCTTAAAAGTTTCGCCCACGATCCAAGATTCGCTAACGAATTTTGGCCCATGTAAAGCCAATTTTGGCCCATGTAAAGATCAGGGGCGGAACGTATTTCTGTGAGACTAGAAAAGAGTAAGCTTAAACTTTAGTCTAATTTTTTAGCTTGGCTAGGCTTAGGCTAAGGAATATAGCTCATTCTTACGCTTAGGCTTAGGCTTAAGCTTAGAAATATGCTCATTCTTACGCTTAGGCTTAGGCTAAGGCATATGCTCACTCTCTCGCTTAGGCTTTTGGCTTAAGCTTAGAAATATGCTCATTCTTACGCTTAGGCTTAGGCTAAGGCATATGCTCACTCTCTCGCTTAGGCTTTTGGCTTAAGCTTAGAAATATGCTCATTCTTACGCTTAGGCTTAGGTTTAGGCTAAGGCATATGCTCATTCTTACGCTTAGGTTTAGGCTTTGGCTTAGGTATATGCTTATAATACTGTTCCGCCCCTGTTATTTACATTGGTCTCAATTTCTAACTCTGGTGCGCAAATTACTCAACGTTTCTTCAAAAAACCGTTCTATGCGCAGTTGATTACGGATCTGGATTTTAGAAAATAATGTTATTGTGTATTCAGTTTAGGTATATATACACCATTGATCAAATTTCAACAAATTATACTTTAGTATTGTGTTCGTGTCCTTGACTCTTAAAAATAATTCAGATATTTATTAATGTACATCTTTCCAACGCTCACAAAGCTGCTTGCAAATTATAATACCGCATGCATGATGCAACTGTTTGTTATTATGCAGTCAATGTGCAAAACGC
This sequence comes from Enoplolaimus lenunculus, assembly GCA_030248215.1. Taxonomy (NCBI): domain Eukaryota; kingdom Metazoa; phylum Nematoda; class Enoplea; order Enoplida; family Thoracostomopsidae; genus Enoplolaimus; species Enoplolaimus lenunculus. Next base: position 251,042 of record JASANG010000135.1, read on the forward strand.
AACTTATTTCTGTGTCGTTAATGTTCCCGTAAGGCATTTTTGCGCAAACTGCATTCAACCACAACGTAAAAACATTAACTATATATAAATATATATAAGATATATAATAGATATATAATATATAACATGTATAATATTTAAATATATATATGTATGTATGTATGTATGTATATACATATTATATATGTATGTATGTAGATACATAACAATGTTAACGGTTGCAAGACCCAAATCGCATGCAGTGTTAATTTGTGTTTTATTACATTCTAATAATGCAAGAAGAAGCAATTTCGTAGTTGTTGCTTGGTTGGTTAGAAATTGCAAATATTGTCAATTTTGGACTGAACTGCAGTAAAAGCAGTGAATATAATGTGTATTATGCTTAAGTTAACTTGATTTGATTTTCAGGCATCGTGTCAACGCGGTTTTTGAGCACGTCGGTTAATTTGGTAGGAAGAAATTGTTTTTGAAACCGTATGATATTGGCCCATGTAGAGATCAGGGGCGGAACGGTTTTCTGTGGAACTGCAATAGAGTAAACTTAAGATTTAGACTAATTTTTTTGGTTGGCGTAGGCTTAGGCTTCGACTTAGGAATATGCTCATTCTTACTCTTAGGCTTAGGCTTACTGCGTACACGATGTAAGTAAAGTAAACGATGCATAATTCTAGGTCAATTTTATTTACAATAACCAATTTTTTGGTTGTGGTTAAAATTTTCCAGGTGATGTTGGTATTAGAATTTGTTTCAAAAGACGTCCACATTAATGTAACTCGAGAACAAATGATAAGATAAGATGTTTATTTTTTACGTTTATCTTTTAAAATAACTGATATTTTGCGTTTATCAACGGTTTGTAAGCGTTTGCCTGGTTGCAGTCATTTGAACGAGGATTTAGCAAACATTACATAGGCGCTTTTAGTAGTTTTTAGTTTAATCTCCTATTTCCTGGTAGCTTAGTAAATTTTTGTTTGCAGCGTTCCCATCACTCAAAATAATATTTCTGCTATTTAAGAAAAAATTTCTAACATTTGAGAAATATGATTAGCAAGGCGCACTTGAAAAGTATTTCTGTTATAACAGAAATTTTTTCAGAAAACGTTTTGAAATGAAGTCTGAAAATAAACGTTTTCCAGTTATTTTTAGAAAAATTGTCTTAAATATCAGCAAAACTTTTCAGATTTGGCACAGAAAACACTATTTTGAATAAATTCTGAAATACTTTTTTGTGTGTACCATCTAAAATGTTCCGTTAAAGTCATACCCACGGGAGTTCAGACACTGGCTATACCGGCCCATATAAAGATCAGGGGCGGAACGTTTTTCTGAGGGACTGCAATAGAGTATGTTTAATCTTTAGACTATTTTTTGCTTGGCTTAGGCTTAGGATTTGCCTTAGGCTTAGGCTTAGGCTTAAGCTTAGGAATATGGTTATAATACCGTTCCACCCATGTTCTTTACATTGGCCGCTACATCTTGCGGATCCAGATTATTACGGACCAACCTTACCATTTTATCACAAAACATTTCTAAGGTGAAAACTTACCACTTTAATCACAAAACATTTCTAAGGCGATAACCTTACCATTTTGTCACAAAAATGGGAAAAATGGCAAGGCAGGGACCTTACCATTTTCTCACAAAAAATTTCCGACAGGTGGTGCGTACGGTCGCCGCCACCGGAATCCTCCTAGTGCACTTATGTATTCTTGTTAACAATTACTATGTTACACCTAACATTTTTACAAGAAACTCCTGCATCCAGCGCATTAGTATATTAGAAAGTAAATTTTAAAGTAAAAAATTTGAAGCATTTAAAATATCTGTCTTTTAGATTATTGGGCAACAACGCTTTTTTTAGTTTCGTTAGCGTTACGAAATTCGCTGGCACTGGCGAAGCATACGGGGCTTTTCCAGACGATGTAACGTCAATAGAACTGAAAACCGAAGTCTTACGACTAAAATTGCGTTTGGCTTTTCGCTCGCTTCGATCACGATCGTTTTCACTATTAATATATATCGCTTGGTTATATCTGTTAGTAGTAATTTCTAACTAAGTTATAGTGTGTTCGTTTAGGTTTCTGAGAATTTTTACGTAATTTTAATATGATGGTTATTAAACGTATTTTAAACTTTTACTGTATTAACATATTTTTTCGATGTTTTCAAATAAAATGCTTTTATTTTCAACCATACAACTAGCAAATCTTTAACTTAGACAGCGTCAATAATGATGATAAAGTTTTAGGGCAGCCTAAAAATTTATTATTGAGGCGCTTACAGTTTGGAATTAACAAGGGCCAGTGTTACTTTTAGGGCCGTAACAGTAGATTAAACGTATTCCTAAGCCTATGCCGACGTCTAAGCGTTTCAAAAGCGTATTCCTAAGTCTAAGCATCTAAGCGTTGCAAAAAGGTGTTCCTAAGCCTAAGCAAAAAATGTAGTCTAGAATGTAAGCCTACTCTTGTACAGACCCACCAGAAACCGGGATGGCGTTAAAAGTAACATGAGCCCTAACAAGTAAAAAACAATAGACGGCTTGTGTACACATCAACACTCCAACGTTAACGCTTAAGCTTAGAATTAGGCCCAGGTTTAGGCTTAGAAAAAAGCGTTCGTTCAGGTATTAGCCTGTACTCACTGTAAGTTCCAGTAAGTCTATTTTATTACTTAGTCTGAATTAGGACTATCAGAAGTCTCAAAATTGTGAGTTGATTCATCTCATTCAAGGTTAACTGATTAACTCGCCTTGAATCAAATCAACAGAGAGCGAAAATAAACCCAGCTCAGAATGAGTTAATTCTTACTAGCTCAAAAATTGCTAACTCGCTAGCTGAGAGTTGACTACTCAACTCATTGCAATTAACACTGCTTCTTCTTAACGTTAAACCTAATCCTAAGACATAAACCTTAAATATAAAGGAGAAAGTGTACAAGAAGAAAGAATACATTTTACCTGGAGTATGTGCCGTGTAGTGAACGTCTATCTGTTCCGACCGTCAGATAATTGTGCACACAGTAAATTCCGATGAGTTGATTAATCAAGTCAGACGAAGAACTTGTCATTTCTGACTTTTTCTGAGTTAATAACAGTAAAAATCAACTCACTCTGAGCTGATTTAACTCTGGAATAGTTGATTAATCAACACAGAATGAGTTCAATCAATTCAGAATTCTGAGTTCTGAAAGACACAATCCAGAACGCTGACCTCTGAGTGGATTGAACTAATTGAGAGTTAAAACAATTTTTACTAAAATTTACAGTGCAGTGCCTTAAGAACAACTACACACTCTGAAACAAACTGAATCTTATTTTTGTACTAAAAGCAACGAAATTTTAAAGCCCAAACCAGGGTACAGCCAAACGTCTGTCTTCTGCTCCGGCTTCGACTGAAATCAACCTCGAGCTCCGGCTCTTGCTCTGGACATCTGTTAGAATTGTTGCCGGCAATTCTGTCAATTTCGGTAGTGAAAATTTACGCGTTTTTGTAAAACTTGTGCTATTTTTGCTATTTTTCAGTAAGTTTGTTTGAAATGATTTTTAATTTCCGTTGTAGAAGGTTAAAACCCAAATTTTTGGCAACATTTAATAGATTAAAAATGAATAGCTAACGTTTACTTAAAAGCTGATTTTTTCACCAGCGGTTGTGGTTCCAGCAATATTTCTTAAGCCCCGGCTCTAGGTACTTTACTTCTCTGGTTCCACTCTGACCCAAATGGCAAGTGATCTTTGGCACTTGTTTGTCTTAAATTTCAGAATTTAATAATATTATAATTTTTCATTTTTTCTTTAGTTTTGCTATTAAAATTTGAAAATTTTCCCATTTACAGGATGGCGTAAAACAGCTTTCAACAGCAAATATTTTTACTGCCCCTCACAAATTTATGGATGAGACAAATTGGACAAAAAAGAAATATCGCAAAAAAGTTTTGTGGAATTTTTTCAAATTTTGAAAATACCAAAATTCTGTAACCCTGTAATTATATTGAAACGATTCCGTTGTGTAAAAGTTGTTTCTTTCTTCAGAAAAAATTTTTTAGCAAAAATATATATGAGTTTGCATATGCAAAATAATATGTTTTGTTTCGAACAGTTCGAAGCTTAATACATTTTGCTAGGAAAACGACACAGCCAAGACTGCATTCAACTCTTTGGGCCCATGTAAAGATCAGGGGCAGAACGAACGTTTTTGGTGAGACCACAATAAAGTAAGCTTTAGCTTTAGTTTAATTTTTTTGTTTGGTTTAGGCATAGGCTTAGGAATATGCTCATTGTTACGCTTAGGCTTAGGCTTAGGAATATGCTTATAATACTGTTCCGCCCTGTTCGTTACATTGGCTCAAGTTTTTAACATTTATGCTGATTTTCTCTTACGCGTGGAGCAGTCGCTGATTGGTTCTATATATGCGGTAGCATTTGAACCAATCAGTATTGAGTTCTGCAATATTTGACACATTTACAGGATTTGATTATCATTTTCAGTGGACAAAATTCAACTCCGAACGTTTTGTCATTTGCTTGTTGTAAATTTGGTCGCAAAGCAGCTTTGAAGTTCTTGCAGCTGCAATTGATTCACTTGAATTTATGCTAGTAAATTTAATTCGCACTTGTGAACGCAGTTGCAAGTTGTTTGAATCTCTTGCACCTGCAGCAGTTTGATTGGTCAATCGGAATGTTTCTTTGAAAATTCTCAAGTATTTCGTGCAAATTGCAGCTGCGAGTTTTCTCTGCAAAAACTTGCACACGTGAATGGGGCTTAATTGGTATTTGAGCAATCGTTTCAGTGCCATTAATACCACACAGATTTATTATTGGAAACCTCGATTTATATTTTGTAGTAAAAAGACAGACACTATTACGCTTGGACATAAACTTCTTAAAGTGGAATATATCTACTGAGATGGATTGCTTCCTATGTTATATTTTGAGGGCGTTCTGATTTGTAAAAAGACTGCAATTTAGTAGGCATCGGTTTTAGGCTATTTTTTGCTTTGGCTTAGATTTAGTTTTAAACATAAATATATATACATACGTATATACATATATATTATATATATTTATATATATGTATGCATGTATGTATATACAGACACGAATTTGAATATGTATATATTTTATTTACGTAATACTTATATTAATGATGATAAATGAGAAAATCTGTCGCCATTTTTCGTCCGCACAATTTTTTCGCAATTTTGAAACAAACTTTTTCCAGTCTCTCGACATTTTAATACGAGAATCATTTAAATCTAATTTAAGAAATTCTATCGCCGACTTCACTACGCCCCTGTATCTCTTAAGGCGATTGAACAATTATAAAAATATATATTTCAAAAATTATGCAAATACTCGAAATGAAATGTGTTTTTTCGTTGGCCAAAAAACGAAAGTTTGAAGATAACTGAGAGAGAGACATAAGAAGAGAAAGTTAGGGACAAACGAAAAAAAGTAGAACAGAAAAACAAACACAGGGAAGAGAACAGCGTAGGGAAGTTTGAACGATCTGTTTGTTGGTCTGAAATTAAAATTAAATTTTTATTTCCAAGGCCCGAAATTAATTTTTGTAAGATCACAAAATGTTTTAAGCAAAACAATTGTCTTGATTGCGTCAACAAATTGGATCTGAACACAACTGTTCATCTAAGACATACGCATCGATTTGCGTTCATCAGGCTTAGAGTTAATATTATATTAAGCTTAGATTTGAGTTTTAGGTTTAATAGGCTTAATAGTCTTAAGACCAGTTTGTGATTCGCGTTTAGATTTAGGCTTTAGTCTTAGAATTCTAACAGTATGAATTTTATACTTTTTTGATTTAGCGTTCAAAAATTCTTTTCATCATTTACGCTGACAATATACCTTCTTTAAGCTGAGTGTTGAGAAATAATTTTCTGTGTTCATGTTAGTTATACAGAAGCCAGCCAAGTAATACTAAGCCTAAACCTAAATCTAAGCGTAAGCCTAAACATTAGCCAAAATCTAAACCGAAGCCACGAAGCTTCGAAGTCCTTCAGTTTTGATGTCTCCTTGATGGCACGTCCCGATATCAACAAAAGTCGTTTGTTTGTGAGTAGCTATGTAATTTGTTTTATATTTTAGAGAATAAGTTGTTCAAATTTTTAAACATTAAATTTTAAAATTATTATAACTACCAGATGTAGACCAATACGATACCACTTGAATAGCCTTAACAAATATGGTATTGCCATCGATAGGCGGACGTGAATTATATTCCAAATTTTCGGTCATTGTTATATATTCATTATGTTGTTTGTACGCGGTCCTGCTACAGGGTGCTATAGCACAGTTGGGATTCGGTAAGTTTGATATGGATCACTGCTCTTAAACGCAAGGCCCATGTAAAGATCAGGGTCGGAGAGTGTTTCTGTGGGACTGCAATAGAGTAAGCGTAAGCTTTAGACTATTTTTTTGCTTGGCTTAGGCTTAGGCTTAGGAATATGCTTATAATACTGTTCCGCCCTTGTTCTTTACATTGGCCTTTTAACGCAAGAAGACAAAACTTGTGCAAAGTTTACCTGATAGAATATTGCGTTTGCAATCGTCGAAATTCTGAGTTATCGCACCCTCCGTAAATTATCGATGCTTAACGTTGAAACAGTTTCAGCACCGCCTTTTCCCGTAAACAGCACCAATTGCAAATTCACTGCTTTACACTGCAAAAAATGGTAAGTCAAATTGACTCTGTTCAAAATAAGAATTTCAGCGTCGCCTTTTCCCGTAAACAGCACCAATTGCAAATTCACTGCTTTACACTGCAAAAAATGGTAAGTCAAATTGACTCTCTCCAAAATAAGCTTTTCAGGAAACTGAGTCGAATTCGACTCCGCCAGAGTCAAACGTTCGACTCAGTGAATCGACTTTGACTCTGAGACGGAGTCGAATTTTGACTCCATTTGTGCAGCAGTCCCGAAAAGCCTATATCGGAGATAGTCAATTTGACTCACCATTTTTTGTCAGTGTATACGGACAAGTTTTTATAATGATTAAAACCGAGTGAAAAGTTACAAGTTTTATTTTTGACAAAGTCCCCGAGTAAACGGTTGATCCTGTCACAATTTTGTAGAAAAAAACCCAAAATATCTCGCTTTTTTCAAAAAAAAAGTCATTAAAACAAAGATAAAAGTTAAACACAAACCGTAAACCGTTTTAAACACGGCACGGAAAATCAAAAAATCAACAACGCAATTTGTGTGCGTTCTCCAGGTCACAATAACAACAACTTTACTCGTACGCCCAGCCATCTCGCTTTGTGTGCGTGCTCAGCTGGGTTTGGTACAGGAATTATTTTGGAAATAAAACAGCTGATAATTTTCTCGCGTTAAAATATTTAAATTTACTTTTTTCAAATAATCTGTATCTCGTTTTAAAAACTATTCAATAATAAACCACAAAAACGAAAATTGCGTAATATGCTAGACTGTAAATCATTATATATATAATATATATAAATATATATATATATGTATAATATATGTATATATATTATATATGGTTATATGTATATATGTTGTAGGTCAATCTGCTATTCAGGCCGATTACCAATGGGTCTAGACCAATCAGCTATTTTATGTAATAGCTGTGTGGTCTGGGCTCAACTGCTATTGAACTTATGAACCAATCAGATTTGATTATTTGGAAAGTCGCAATATGGTTAGCCAATCAGCGTTGGTATTACATCACTGTTGTTTTGCGAAATTTCACAATCGTAATTGTGCTTAGGCCAAACTGCTATCTGCTTCGAATAGTACATTGGCCTAGGCCAATTGGTAATTGGCCTGAATAGCAGATTGGCCTACGAAAAATAATATTTTTCACCTATTTGCCTTGTGATCTTCAGATGAGCTATTTACATACCAAAATTTTCGACTCAAAAGGATACATGCGTTACCCCTCTTTGTATCTACAGTTGTCCGTGCTTGAGTATATTGTCAATACCAACATAAATTTTTGTGATATAATATGACTAGTCTGCCAGCTTGGCGCAATGCGCAAAAGTTAGCGAATGCACAAAAATTTCTTTGCAAATTTTCTTTTCATAGAACAATCACGTGTATTACTTAAGAAATTATTGTTAACAAAGTAAATGCTGGAAAGTTGTCCAAAATACGTATGTGGAGCGTTCGAGTTTTAATATACAGAAAAAATTCAACTTCTTTCTATCTTTGTTTCAAATTCCACTCAATAAAATGGCTAAAGCCCTATTCACACGTGCAAATTTTTGCTGCGAGAACACGCAGCTGCAAATTGCACGCAGAACTTGCATCTTTTCATCAGCCAATGACAAAGCGGCTGCAGTATAAATTCAGCGAACTTGCATGGCTATTCACACATGTGAATTCAATTCCAAACTATTTTTTTAGTCAATTGTTTGTAGATACAAGTTTTTCGAACAGCAGTTTGGACAAACTTGCAACTGCAAGTTACAGCTGCAACTTCTCGCCAGCAAAAACTTACACGTGTGAATTTGGGCTTCAAATTCAAAATTATATATTTTTAGTCTGTCGAGGATTTGTCGAATTCAACTACGATACAATCACAGCTGACGAGAAAAAAGAACTTTATTTCTACTCGAAAGCTTCAGTTCCCAGTTTAGTTGACTGTGCACGGCTGTGTTATCGAAAAGAGTTTTGCCGAGCTGCGGTCTATGATACTCAATCGAACACGTGTCAGTATTCATATTTCAAAGGGGATTGCCCTAGCGATACCATCAGAACCCGGTCAGCGGTCCCATCGGTTCACGGTTTTGTACGATTGACGTGTATTCGATGTGAAGAAGGTAAATGCTGTACTATGGTTTTGTTCTAAAGATTAAGGTTTATGCTTAGGCTTAAACTTAGGAATAGGCGCAAGGTTGCTTAGTTTTAGGTTTATGATCAGGTAAACCTAAATCAAGGGCGTAGCCAGGATTTTATTTCGCGAGGGCAGTAACGTGGCTAGACTAAACACTGTGGTGGACGCTAGTCAAATTTAGAATGGGTAACGTTTATTGGTTTAGCCGTCCCGCAACCAGCTCTACATGACGAGTGGGGCTGAAAATTTTTTTGATGAGAACATGCTAGGGTTGCAGGTGATCTACAAGTAAGTTTGAAAGTTTTCTATGAAGTCCTATAAATTGTTCTAGAGGTTTTCAAAGAGAAGGCTCTTATTTTGAGCTCCAATCAATAAAAGTCCGTATCCCTAATAAAAGTCAGCCAACGGATGTCAATAAACTTTAATTAGTGTGGACAAATGTCAATTTTTCCTAACTGTAGTGCGTAAATGACTCGAGGACGAAATAAAGTTGAGTTGAAAACTTTTAAGCATGCTTAAGTTTTGAAAATATATTACTATTTAAGTACAACCTTGCATTATCGCTTAAACCATTGATAAGTCTATTCAAGAACAAATAAACGTTTAATTCGACGGATAGTTGCAATACCCTGTATATCAATAACGAAGGGATGCGGAGGGCGGGCTAAAAATGAATAACGGTCTGTAACCTTATAACAAGGGAGTACCTTTTGGAAAGGCCAAATAAATATCAGTCTTACCCCCTCTTATTCGGGTCACTACAGTAAGTTATCATTTAAGTGGACACTTTATCCGAAAAACGGGTTCAGTCCCCCCAGAAAAATTTTGGCCAATAAAAAAGTATTTGTTCCGCTTGCAAATCAAATTGAATTCTCGTACGCACCTGGTGAAGTTTTTCAAGCCGCCCCCCCCCCCCCCCCCAAAAGCGCGCGCTGAACTATGACCATGAGTTAGGTTCAGTCACATAGCCATCTCAGCCAGGAGGGCTAAAACTGGTCATAGGGCATGCAAGAGCTTCAAATATGACTAACAATTAAGTTTGAAACTTTTCCAAGGGAATCTAAAATTTGTGGGGGTGGGCTCTTAACCTTTACTCACCTTAGGCTGACAGTCCCGATATGGCTGAAATGTACTGTGTTCAATTTCAGGACATCGTATTGAAGACCCGGTTGCCCACGCGATCGACGCCGCTCCAAGAAGTGTCCATCACCAGCCTAATTTTGCGTCCGCAGAAGCCTTAGCTGAAATTTTTAGCCCCAGGGTTGGCACCGTACCTGAAGAGACCCCTTTCAAGCAGTCGAAATTCAACGTTCCACCCAGCGTTTCGACATCTAATCGGTTCCGTGTGATATCGCCGGGGTCGCTCGCAGCTTTGGGAGGTGCTGCTGAACGCCAACAACGGGTTATAAGCTCGAGTACGAATAACCATAACCAGCACGTGACTCCGGTTTTACGCGATGAGTATGAAAGACAGTTGTTGCGGCAAGCTGAATTTGGTAAGTCTATATCGCTGGTATTCTCAAATGTGTGTAGCACCCATTTCAAGTTTTATTCATAGGAATTGCTTATACCTTACAAATTTGAATTTGTATCTAACAGTGAATCTCATTGCTGATTGCTTACGTCAGCTGAAACGAGTTCTGAAATTTTGAAAATGTTTTGAACATTGTTCGGATGCAGAACGAGTTGAATCACTCAGTCTGAGAGAAAACTATCACAACTCACGATTCTCAGTTGATTCAACTCATTGTGATTTATTTAATCAACTCCACGGAGTAAACTCAACTCACACTAAGAATCAAGTCAACTCAGGGCGAGCTAAAGTTTACAGTTATTAACTCAGAAATAACTAACTTTGCGCATGAGTTGATTAATTCAATCATTGGAATTTATAGTGTATTAAGATCGCTCGTGGGGACAGGCAGTAAAGTGGTTTCATCCCCCAGTCCATATCGATTTCTGGCTGGTAAATTCAGTGCCTCATTGACTGGGGCATTAAGGATTTAACAATTTTGATCCAATGTTTTAGCCACAGTTTCGGCATAAGGCAATCATCAACTCAAATTCTCCAGTCGGCATATGTGGTGTTTAGTGTTTACGGCAACCATAGCGAATGAACTTGTAAGGAACTACTTTAATTTGAATATTATATATATATATATATATATATATATATATATATATATATATATATATATATATATATATATATATATATATATATATATATATATATATATATATATATATATATGTTCTGATTTTTTAGACCAATGGAGCCGGTCTTGTTTCTACGGGGTTCGTCAAAAAGTACTTCTTGGATCAGCTTTCGCAGTCGAACGTGGATTAAGGCTGATTGAATGCCAAGTATGAACTGATATTTGTTTTAATGTTACCGCCGAAATTAGCCCATGTAAAGATGTAAAGATCAGAAACGCAACGTTGTTCTGCTTGACAACAATAGAGTAATGCTTAAGCGATAGACTTATTTCTATTGCTTACGCTTAGGTTTAGGTTTAGGCTTACGAGTATGCTTATACTACTGTTACGGCCATAATTTTTGAAAGAGAAACCAGGTTTTATAAATATTTCGAGAGATGGTTGTTGCACTATAAAGCATAAAAGCTGGTTAAACCCCCGGATCGAAATCACAAAGGAAAAACGAGCTTGACCCCCAAACCCCTCCTGCCGCTTTCTCGTGTGTCCTTGACGTTCCACCCTGTCAGCAATAACCGCATCTTATTTCCGGGCTTGCATTAATGCACCATGTACCCTGATGCAAGCAAGCAATACAATGGAGTCCTATTTACACGTGCCCCCATTTCTTGACAGCAAAAACTCGCAACTGCAACTCGGACGTGCAATTTTTTTGGAAGCAACAACTTACAACTGCAATTTGCATATGCAATTTTTGGCCCATGTATAGAACAGGGCCGAAACAGTAGTATAAGCTTATTCCTAAGCCTAAGCCTAAGCCTAAGCGTATAAATGAACTTATTCCTAAGCCTAAGCCTAAGCTTAAGCCTAAGCCAAAAAATTAGTCTAAAGCTTAAACTGACTCTATTATGACCCCTCCGGAAAACGATCCGGCCCTGTTCTATACATGGGCCAATTTTTTTCAACAACTTCAATACACAATCGCACCTTCACCTCACAGCTACAAATTGTGTTCGAAATATTTGTTTTTCAGCAAAACTTGCACGTGTGAATACGACTTAATTTTAGTGTTTATGCGCTCGTACAACTGCGGACTATCATGCACCGAATCGACACCGAACGTTGTCGCGTCGCTACAGGGATCGCCAATGCAAATCCGTTGTCTACAACGCGAATCGAAACGAATGCATTCTGAGTAGCGAAACTCGCGATAGTCGCCACAAGTATCCATTTGTTGAGCTATCAACTGTACAAGATATTACTTATCATGAATTTTTCTGCTATCGATCTAGTAAGTTGTGTCGCTGATGCGATTAGTTGCAATATGCAGTTGCAATTATCAGTGGCGGATCCAGGATCTCAAAATGTGGGGGGGGCAAAATTTCACAGGTTATAAACTTACTTTTGACCCACACACAAACCACGAACTAGTGTCACAAAATTGCTATATAATTTTTGTCGAGATGCTGTTGGGGGGGCCACGGCCGGGGTGCCCCCCATGGATCCGCCAGTGGCAATTATGAATGCATGCACTTGTGTTGTTTGTTATACGCAATGAAATTTTTCAGTTGGAATGTGTTGTTGCTATTATGAATTCAAACAATTGTGTTGTTATACACAATAAAATTTTTTGCATATTCAAGCTTCTACATGACACCTCTTATGATTATTTCATAAACATAAAAGTTGGTAATCTATTAATGGTTGGATTGAGGTTGAAATTTGATAATATGATGGTCTCCGTTAGCCTTCCAAATAGTCTTTGCCCAGAGAGCTGGCGCAATCACTAAGTCATACCCCTTTTGGGGCGCCCTCTCCCCAAATAGTGCTCAATCCCAGTAAGTTAATGTTATGTTCTCTAGAAATGACAACATAGCTACGCCGCTGGCTCAAATTTGATGGCAGTGACTAAAGGGGGCTACGGACGCGCCGTGTGCTTTCACCCGTTTGTTCGAACATACACATTTTGTATCATTCTGGGGAGAGTAGGTTCGGCCAACTTCGGATACTCCACGGAAAATCATGGATTCGCCAATAATCATAATGATGGGTGATAAATTGCCGAGTATTTCAGATTACACATTGCAAAAAATGGTGGGTCAAATTGACTAACTCCGAAATAGGCTCTGCGGGACTACACAAACTCAGTCAAATTCGACTCCGCCAGAGTCTAACGTGCCACTCTCAGTAAGTCGAATTTGACTCTAGCGAAGTCGAATTTGACTCAATTTGTATACTCCCGTAAAGCTTATTTCGGCGAGAATAAGTTTCACTCACCAGTTTGTGCAGTACAAGTTGTCGGTCAACTGATTGTCGGGCAGCGAATGGTCGTTATACCTTATTTAGTGAATGAAATCTTTTATCAAATTTCATTTTTAGAGTCAGAAACAGCAACGTACATCAAAACGGTATGTGAATACATCGAACGCTCTCAGCCAACAAGTAAGCATTATAGTTTGACCGAATCTTCAGAAAACTGTTTAATATTTCTAAACCAATTTTGCATACTTTTACTTCAGCTGAAGAGCAAGAGTGTTCCTCAAAAATATAACCTACAGATAAAGAAATTTTAGCCAAAACGCTGCCAAAAACACACCAGTCGAGTGTGACCCAAAACTGAATAGTAGTTTTTGTCAATGAAGTACAATTTTGGATAGACCTGAACGCAACAATAGAAGGTAGCAGGTTTTTGACAGTAGAACGGATATTCTGGTCCGATTAATTTCCAGCACTCCTAGAAACATAAATATGTTCTGAAACTAAAATTTTAACACAAGGAAAGCATCCACTTCCGCCGGAAGTTTGTGGATCCGACATTGTACGCTGCACGAGTTTATCATTAAGGCATAAGAACCCAGGTTGTAAACGAATAGTAAATATAACGAAAACGGATAGTGATCAAAAAAAACGGAAACGGAAAACAGATATTGCTGTATAAAAGATTTTGATGTTTTATTTTCCTGCACCCACACAATTGAGGCATGCAGTGTGTAAACGGATAGTAAAAATAACGGAAACAGATAGTGATCAAATTAATACGGAAACGGAAAACGAATATTGAAGTAGGAAAGTTTCAAAGATGCTCTAATTTTCTGCCAACGCAATAGAGGCGCACAAATAATTCACCGGGCTTTCTAAAATTTTAAACAAAAATAGCGGATGCAACGAAATTGTTAAGTATTTGGGTGAATTTTGTATAATTTTTATTTCAATTTGAACAAACTGCAGATACCTATAAAATGAGAAATTGCCAAGCATATACGTGATTTATTTCAAATTTTTTAAGGGAAAAATAACAGAATTTCCGTTATTTCCATAACGGAAACGGAAACGAAAATGGGCACCGTTTTTTGCCGGAAACGGATATCCGATTACACCCTGGATGCATGCAAATATTCACCGGAATTTCTAAAATTGTACAGGTAAAATAGCGAATGCGTTGAAATTTCTGAAGATTTTGGATGAATTTTGTTATTTTTATTTCATTTCAAACAATTGCAGCATATCTGTAATGAAAAATTGCGCGATATATACTTACGCTGATTACTAACTAATTTTGAGCGTAAAACTATCCGAATTTCCGGACAGACACCAATTTGTACTGGAAACCAAACAAAAACAAAAAAAACAAAAAAAAAAAAACAAAAACAAAAACAAAAAAAAACAAAAAAAAAACAAAAAAAAAAAAAGAAAAAAAAAAAAAAAAAAAAATAAAAAAAATAAAGTAATAAAAATAAATTAAAAAAAAAAAAAAAAAAAAAAAAAAAAAAAAAAACAAAAAAAAATAAAACTAAAAAAAAAAAAAAAAAAAAAAAAAAACGTATATTCGGCAACACCCTGAGTACCCTGGCTGACCCTCACTTTTATACATCTGTTCGGACAAATCGGTATTTGCCCAATATTTCAGCACCACCCCCTTTACCTCCACGCCTCCGGCAATCTGACGCCTGTTACATGGAAGCTCAAGAATACTTGCTACGCGATTCTGCAGTCGCAATTCAAAGCCGAATTCCGTTACGGCAGTGCAAATGTATTTGCGCCGAAAGTCATAGCAACAACAACAATAATAATAATAATGCACTTGGATTTCTATGTATGTCAATAATGTATTATTACGATGAAAGTACCTGCATCCTGAACCGCGACACTCAAACACAACGGCCTGATTTGTTCCGACCGGATGTAACCAGTTACGTTGTGACGTATTATCAATTTTCGTGTGCTAGTCGATGTAAGTGACCTCGTACACTGGAAAAAAATGGTGAGTCAATTTGAACCTTTCCGAAATAGGCTTTTCGAAACTACACAAATTGAGTCAAATTCGACACCGCCAGAGTCAAATTCGACTCGCTAAGCGACTCAGGTGAGCCAAATTTGAGCCTGGCGGATTCTAATTTGAGTCAGTTTGTGTTGTATCGAAAAGCCTATTTCGGAGAGAGTCAATTTGACTCACCATTTTTTGGTGTGTATATAAAAGCATATATATACGATTTATCGTATGCTGAAGCTTCACAAACATAAATCTGAGCCCTATTGTCCCAGATTTTGAATTTTACTAAAAGTTTGAAATGTAGGTCTACTAATTCTGCAAGCGTACCGATAAAACTATATGGAATCATACGTTCCCAATCATTGGTCGTATTAATAATGGTAACACGACAACTCGTCGACCGACAACTCGTAATCCGAACTTTCATCGACTCGATAATTTCTGGCCCATCATTATGCTTAGGATTAGGCTTTTAGGATTACGCTTAGGATTGCGATTAGATTTATTAGTAGCTACGCTTTAAGACACTGTTGGATGCCAAGTTGTCGGAAGACGAATTGTTGTAGATTCCTTTAAAACTTATATATTTTATCGATGCTGTTTCAGCTGTTGATGCTAAAAATTGAAATTTTACGCAAACCAGAACTGAATAATTCAAATACTTGTTTCAGATTCGGTTGCGATTTAATATCACATCACATTCGACTGTTGTCAGCTAAACCCATATCCCAATTTAGTTTTTGAATAATTTCAGATAGTGAAATCGAAAACTACATTGCGCATCACTGCCGTGAAGGTCACACTGGAGAACATAGGCCTCACTCCGCGTTTCACAGATCATGATTCATATTCAGGCCTGTGTAAAGACCAGGGGCGGAACGTTTTTTGTGGGAGAGAAAAATTTGACACAAACATTCATTTAACTGCAATAGAGCAAGCTCAAGCTTTAGACTTTATTTTTAGCTAGTTCTTACGTTTAGGTGTTAGCATTAGGAACAAGCTTAAGCAACTGTTGCGGTCCTGTTCTATACATTGGCCCATATTCTTGAGACAAAATTAATTCACAGAAACTTTCCATTATATATTGTGCTTTTTATAGAATCAAAGACATGCGAATATAATAAAGATTATTATGCAATCACTATGTGCCAGGGTGTAAACGGAAAATAACGGAATCGGATAGTGATCCAAATGGCGGAAACGGAAAACGGATATTGAAGTGTAAAAGTTTCACAGATGCTTTACTTTTCGGCCAATATAATTGAGTCATGAAACAATTCACTTGGCTTTCGAAAACTTTAAAGAAAAAATATAGCGGTTGCACCAAAACTTTTTAGATTTTATATAGATGAATTTCGTAATTATTATTTCATATAGAACAATTTGTAGCATATGTGTACAATGATAAACTGTCAGATATATATTAACGTTATTTGAAACTAATTTTAAGCATAAAATAGTGGAATTTCCCGTATTTCTATAACGGAAACGGACACCAATTTCTACCGTAAACGGAAATTTGGTTTCCACCTGGTATGTGCTCATTCCTTATACATACAGTGTATGGCATCGGACCGATGTAGCCGTTGCTTTACATTTGATGTTTCGTCTAAAACGGTCTGAAATTTTACGTGCGAAACAATACATCCATTAATATGTCAGGTATGCAGTACTGTGACACCCTGTACGGATTTTTTTCCATTCCTGTCGAATAAAAAATACCAGTTTCAAAATTTTGAAAACGGTCGTTGAAAATGCGGACTATTTAGCCAATTTTGCTGCAGTTTGTAATAGAACATTACGATGCTCGCAAAGTGACGTGGTCGCTGTTTACCTTGCGGGTACGAGTGAGTGGACTGAAAACTGGAAGTCAATAAATCACTTTTGGAAATTATCTAAAGCTGCGTTTATGCGATTTTCTTCATGGAGTGGAGAAGTATTAGCTTACATCAGTTCTAACGCTGAAATAAGATACCATCGAAAAATTCGCAAAGTACCAGTGTAAATCTCCACGACCCATGTATAAAACAGGGCCGGAACTTTTTCCGCTCGGCCTCTAATAGAGTAAGCTTAAGCCTTAGACTATTTTTTTTGCTTAGGCTTAGGAATAAACTCATTCTTACGCCTAGGCTTACGCTTTGGCTTAGGCTTAAGCTTAGACTTAGGAATATGCTTATAATACTGTTCCGGCCCTGTTCTTTATACATTGGCCATCTCTACAACGCCCAAAAGAATTTAACAAATACTGTCTTTACTTCATGAGCAACTAAACTGTATGCATGATAAAAATGTGCAACGTGGACACAAAATCTAATTACAAGTTACTGTGTTTATCTACTACTACAGCACATATATGATGATTCTTCAAACTGATGTATATCAATGAAAAATAAAAAGGCACCAAGACTACATAAAGCACCAATCAATATTAAAAGCACAAAAACTAAAATTATCTCTGCAGAACACCTGAATGTTTAACCTTATTAAACAGGGCTTGAACAGACAAACTGTTTACGACAGAAAACCTACAACACCCATACTATAATTTCTGCAAGTTTTGCAATCTTTAAAAACTGCGGATATTAAAAACAGATGCGAGTTTTCAACATTTTGTACTCTAATCACAATTTTGTGGACCAATATATAGAACAAGGCCGTAACAGCTCGCATATTCGGCCCATGTAAAGATCAGGGGCGGAACGTTTTTCTGTGTAACCAGAAAAAATTGAGCTTAAGCTTTAGACTAATTTTTTTGCTCGTCTTAGGCTTAAAAATATGCTTATAATACTGTTCCGCCCCTGTTTTTTTACATTGGCCGCATATTCTTAAACCTAAAGTCTAAGCGAATTAGTAAGAATGAGCCTAAGCCTAAAAAATTAGTCTCAGGGTTGTGACATACTTGCCGCGCGCCGCCGCGCAACACGGTAAAAGTTCGCCGCACGCCGCCGCTGTCCGCGCGACGGTGTCCGGCTTCGCGCGGCTCAATGAAGTATAGCGCAACCCCTAAACTTAAGCTTACTCTACTGCAGTTCCACAGAAAATGTTCCGCCCCTAATCTTTACATGAGTCAATCTATGAAACTGATATACGACTATGATTCTGCGAATAGTAATATATTAAGTTACGCGAACCACCACCAATATCCTAATGTGCTCGTGGGAGCTGCATTATACATTGGTTATCAGGAAGAACACCGACTAGAACCAGCTTGAGCAAACCAATACCCTTATACTCGCAAATAAGAATGTTTTTTCTAGAAACAAAAGTAAAAATACGTTCAAAATGAAATTAAAAATTATATACAGCCAGCGCGGAATACAAATAGCAAAGCTCGCGAAAAATGCATAATACAAGGCACAATTTAACATACCGCACACCAAACCAGTTCAACGCAAAGAAAAAATCGTCGTTTTTCAATCTTTTTTCTTCCAATAATTTTAGTGCTGCAATAGGAAGCTTTATTATGCTAAATTGCTAAACAATTTTGCACCTAAACTCCCGTTCCGACGGAAATTCCCCGGCTAATCGATACGATTCTGTTGCTAATTGTCAAACACGCTAAACTTCAGCCGAAAATAGCCCACATTCAGCATACGGTGCAACCGGCCCATGCCAATAATAGATGCCTGCCCACATGAAGACAGGGGACAGGAAGACTTAGGAATCTGGGACGCTTAGGGTTACGAGTAGGCACAGAAATATAGATAGATATATTGAAAGTGACATCGAGGTGTCTGGACTACGAGTAGGTATACGTTTAGGCTTCGATGGACTACGAGTAGGCATACGTTTAGGCTTCGACTACGAGCTAAATACGCTAACACACCAAAACACAATAAAGAAGCATATATACAGTGACTCACGTTACAACCTATCATAAATATTAAACACCAGCTACTGTTTAATAGACTATTGATCGCTTTGACATAAAGCCTAATTTTATGAACAACCTTACTATCTGTAGACAATCTAAATTCGAACTAAAACCTGATCAAATAATCACAAATATCCATCGCACAGCTCTTGTTCTGCAAATCACCAGATTGAAAGATACTGGCGCATCCAGAAAGAAAATCGTACTTTATCTAAATCTTATACGTTAATACTAAAAAATCAACAATTTTTCACTTATTTTCTACTTCTAAAATTCCACTTAAATTTTAAAAACCATGTGTGTCATTGTTTGTCTGTAAGCCAATTTCCACTGGGCGACTGTTTTGATTAATGTTTCGCTCACTATCTAGTATTTACATATTTTCTCACTTCCGTTACTCATAGACGATATTTACAGTGGCATATCAGTGACGTATCTACAATAAGTAAACAAATAAAAATAATTGAAAAACAAAAAATAAAGCAAAATGACTAGACTAAAAATACTTTTCAATCAGATCCCTTTGGCAAGCACCGGAATAGTTAATGAATCAGAACCACAAAGTCATCACTTCTGAGCTAAGCCTTTTCTTTTTCATCTTCGTCTGGCGCATCAAACAACCAACAACACAGTGTCATAGTTAAAACGATACCAACGAGCTGGAACATAAAAGCAACGCAAAGAAAAATTGAGGAAATTATGCCAACCTCAATTTTAAGATATTCCTGATGCTGAGAGGTTTATATAATGGCCAAAATTTAAAGGTAACAGACCATCGATATATTAACACTCTTTATACATTTCAAAATACGTTTGATATATGTCCAAAAGAAAACCGTAAAATCACATGCTAAAGCAATGTACGTCCAAAATTACTCGACAAATCCAGCAAATGCTAACTGTATAACTCTTTTTCCAACCAAATAAATATACTTTTCTATAATTTGTACGATCACAAATATCTAAAAGTATGGCTAGTACCGTTTGACAATTAATCTGGGGCAAAAACCGCCCATAAACTTACCTGTATGGCACAAAATATGACCGAAATTGCAACAATCACACGTAAATTATCCCGAATCGCATGTGTAACGGCATCAGCGCAGCCCTAAAAATAAACGCCACGTAATAAGATGAACATTTAGCTTGGCTTTTTAGACAGCAACACATTTTGACTAAACTGCGTTCGCGAGAAACAGAAAAGCAGAACTACATAGCCTTCATTCACCAATTGGCACTCAGAACGCGAACGAAATTATTTTTTTCAGTTATTTATGATACACCATCGCCAATGTTTATCACACTTTCCAAAAATAGTTGTTTCTAAATAACTGTCTTTTCTTATACAACACACTGTAAGTGTAATCATTATTTTCAACCTCGTTTGGACTGATTTCCTTTGCGATAAGATTTTTATTTCCCGCTTGGAGTCACGAATTGTTAACAGCTGCTATACACAATAATATTGAGAATATACAGGCCGTAGACGCTAACCTTATGAAACAAATACTGGCTATAATGTTTCAATCTCTTCCGATGGAAAGACACACCACAACGGCGTCCAAACGCTTTTAAACCGTTGGGTTTGCAACAGGAATTCGGCACACGCCCAGTATCGTACGACCCCAGACCAAGCTCTGGCAATTCGCCAGTTGGCACAACTGATGTGTACTCAGAGTGAAGCCAGTCGAATTTTGATTGCACACCGCAGCATTGAAGCTAAAACTTTTACACTTTTATTTGCTCGCTGATGAAGAAAAATCTTCCATGGACCAACATTTGTTAGTTTTTGCAATCGTGAGAATTTCAGTCGCACAAAGTCTTATACGAAATTGTCAGACACGGAATGTTTCAAAATTCGAAATGCAAGTCATGCAAGTCACAGCAATAAAATTCGTTCAGATGATTGTGGTTAAAATAAACAAGCAAAAAAGATAAATTAAAAATTCGCAGGCAATAAGCCTGTAAGGACTTTTATATTTAACCACGACACCACTGATCAAGTATCAAGTCAAACTTCATCTTTGTTTACATTTTCTCAATCTCCGCCAATGCATACCCTGTTTTGAATAATATCTACAACGTTGCTGAATTCAGGATTATTCGGACCGTATTTGCTCATAATCACCGCAATAAGGCTTCGTTCAACGCCTTTATACGTCTATAAAATCAACAACCACTTAAGCTACAACAAAAAAATATTTCGGAAGACGAAAAAACTAACTAGTAATTTCCTGCCCAATAAAACAAATTGCTAATTCTTATATACTACGTATTAGTACATCTGGATCTTAGTTCTATGTGCAACATAATAAATCAACTTTTGCGCTCCCTTCCTTCAAAATTCTTTTCGATCAGGTGTGATAATTTGTATTGCAGTCGCATGAAACAAAACACGACAACGAAACGATATTTCATTGTCGAAAAATTGTGCAATCTTAACTTTAACTAACTTTATCTTGATACAGCCACGCCAGAATTGCTGCCGCAAGCAAACACGCGCATACAAATAACAAAAGCACAACAAACTGAAAAAACCGCCATAAGTATGAATAAGCATATATATGCACAAGATTTTCATCATTATGTCATATAGTATTTGAATTTATTGAAAACGCAGACAAATTATCATTAACCAATAAACAGTTAGAATTAACTTATAAAAACACACAATGTATCCGTACACCGTATAAGTATAGAGAGAGTGAGTATAAGTATAGAGAGAGTGAGAAAACATTGCTCATTAACAAAACTACTGCCTATATGTGGCAAAGTATTCCAAATATACGTTATTCTATGCCGAAAGAAACTTATATACCAAACCAAGTACAGAAGCACCCTTCGGTAAATTTAAAGCTTATGTCCACGGTTGAATGTAATATGACTAAATTTAGACAAATCGTTTATATACGTTTAAATCGATCGAAGTGTATGTACAATCTTATATATAAGTATATCGTTAGATAATCGACAGAATTATTAGAATCAAGACCAAGAATTACAATTCTCAAATCACAACTTAGATGCCAGAACCTACAATTCTTTCGTACATACATTAAAAAATTTGATTTGCATTGATGGCATTACCCAGATTACTTACTTAGACAAGAAGTTAGAAACAAACGTTACTGTACTGTCATGTAACCTTCAATATACATCTTAACACATTGAAGAATACACAATAACTTACAATCGTTAATAGTACTTGAGAGCTTCTCAACGCTCCACAACATCCAAGGCATCCTAGTAAAGTCATGATGATACCAGCGGCAATGAGAACATATGCAATTGTGTAGTATTCGCGTATTCCATACGGCCCGAGAGTAGTATACCCGCCGACTGTGTCAAAACACAGCCAAAATCCGATTGCCAAAATTATGATTCCAAAAATCTAAAATACAATATCCATATTATTAACAGGACTGCAAATAATTAAGTTTTCTCCAGCTAAATGTATATGTTAGCTCACACGAATTTAACTACGTCTCATCATGTGTATATTGCATTGCTGTATGGGTAGAAATGTTAATAATTTCCAAAGATCACTCATTGAGATTTACCCAACAGGACCGTAAATGTGGTTTAATAGTAAAAATGGCACTACCCAGCTTTCATTTGAAAGTAAAAATAACTATTAACATGGACTTGAAATCCGTAATGCACATACCCAAAATATAAAATTCAACGCAAAAACTGTCCATCGCAACGCTGTAAACAAACCCATTGCTGCTCATTAGTGCGAGTGCAGTGGTATGACGTATGGCATTACTAAATAACAGCTAATTTCAGTAAACCTGATCTCAAACACTTTAACGTTATCCTTTAAAATTCACTCTTTAACCTCACCAATAATTCGCAACTCTTTAAATCCACCAATATTTAAACCCACCAATATTCACACACTAGCTAAGCAGTTTTTCTTTTATAACAAACCGGGTTTTGTTGCAGACGTACGATTTGTACCTAATTTTGAAAAAATTTGTAATTATACTAAATTGACATCTTGAAATAAGTACGCGAAACCTTTCTTTCGTTTGGCGGCTCAATGAATAGCGCAATAGCATAAACAGTCGGATGGTACGCTTCAATAGTTTCGACAAGTTACGCAGTAGTTTGAGAAATATCCGTCATTCGCCACAGGCTTGCTGTGAAGCATTCCTAACCAGTTGTAGCAATTTTGTAGTAAAACTTAGTATGCCTTATGACTAGTGATGCGCTGAATATGAAATAATATCCAGCTTCACGCAAAAAAATAGCCATAAACTTAACCCCTTCTCACGTTGAGGTGCCTGTAGGCAACTCAGCACAGGGTATATGCGCTAAATAGTATATATCGCACCGTGTTTAACAATTGCAACACGTATAGTACTAAATCACCACAACACGTGAGAGCCCCCTCGGGCTCGAGCGTCAAGCTCCTATAGTTGAGTGGTGATGGTATACGCCTCCCAGTCCAGTCACTGGAGTTCGAATCCTAGCATAAAAGTAGGTCTCAGGGGAAATACCTGACTTTGGCCAGAGCCACCGTAGTTGCCGCTATACTCCCATTTGGGAAGCCTCCACCCCTAAAGGGTCCCCGCCCAGCCGTAACCGATAGAAACAAAAACCGCTAAAATTTAAAATGCGTCGAGCTTCTAATTCGCTTCGCTCGCGAGTTTGCAAAATCCTACGTTAGAGTTTTTGGGAGCCCCACTTCTATGTGCTCCGGCACTGACTTCGACTTTAAGTCTTGGTTTCATATATGTTTCAGAGTTAATCCTTTTTCTAGGAGCTATATCGTATCGCAGATTTCTGTATTTACATGGCAAGTGTAACGCAAGAATTGTGTGTGAAGTTAGTTTATTTATGCGCCAGTATTCCAAAGTGTGTGTAGCACCTATGTTTAGTTGGTGATAGTTTTTGTAACTTTCGAACCGAAGAATGGTGACTTTTGAAAATCAGCACATTTATTGTATTCAATCACTCTACATCTGTGCAAATTTTGATATCTGCAATTGCAACCAATTGTGAGTTCAACAACTGCAATAGTTAGTGAGTTTGAAAACCTATTACTAACTTATGATAGTTGCTATATACGTTTGAGAATTTGGATCCTATTTATCTCTGTCGACTTCATCAACTGAGTCAGTTTGTGGAACTAGACTAAGTGATAATACTGACTGCACTTTTATTAAAAGTGTTTTAGGTATATTGTAATAAATTGCATTCCTCAGAGCGAGTTACTTGTCCTCGTTTTAATTTTTCACCTGTATGGTTCATTGCGAATGGCTTCAAATCGGAAAACACTGGACTCGCATATTAGTATGCGGCAATTTTTGGCCTCGCCACGAACCAAAAGCAAATGACCGTTTGGTTATTATAGTCCCAGGTATGTGTGATAAAGATGTCAACTGAAGATTTACAGCGTGAAATATGTGTATAGTTTAAAACTTCGACTCTGTATAAATCGTCTGTTTGCGCATTTGAAAGAAGCGGCATGTTTATTTTAACTTATATCGAAAATTAGACGGCGAATGAGTGAAAGATTGAAAAAGATGTCAACTGAAGATTTACAGCGTGAAATATGTGTATAGTTTAAAACTTCGACTCTGTATAAATCGTCTGTTTGCGCATTTGAAAGAAGCGGCATGTTTATTTTAACTTATATCGAAAATTAGACGGCGAATGAGTGAAAGATTGAAAATTTGCTACTTATCTGTTTTGTAATATTTTGTAGCTAGCTGCAAACATGTCATTGTTTTTCGCACAGGTAATCCGGGCGTATGCGATTACTACGAGGATTTCTGCTTACAATTACATGCCAAATTGTGTGATAATTCGCCCAGTATGAATGAAATTGTATGCAAGAAAGGCGATGTTTCGTGGAGTGTATGGGTGTTGTCACATGCAGGTCATCTTTCGTATCCGACCGAACTTGTGTCGTATGAAGAAAAAGGTACGCTCCTCAAGGTACCATAAGAGTAATACCCGTATTGCTAGCTCATTGTTTGAAAGTGTTTGAAACTGTTTGTTGGAAATATAATTTGAAAGTTTAACTTTGGAGTTAAATTGGCTGAAGTTATATGCACCGTGTACGCATATTTCAAAGCCATATGTGGATTCCAAATGTAATGAAAAAGTTAGTTTTTATTATTATAGGAAGATTAATATTTATGTATACAACAGAATAAATGTTCGGATTCGGATTTGAAAACTCCAAATCCAATGAAGTTCCGCGGCAGCGGTTTGCGTTTTTGAAATTGAGTTGAAACAAACTGAATAGTTTCTTGGAGACTTTTAGTACTTGCGGCTCGAACCTCAATCCATGTTCCAATGAATTCAGATTTTTACATTTCAATATCCACATGTTTATGTTACTACCTGCTCAAGATTAGGTTTGCTAATCCGGTTAATATGTCAAACGGAAATATGTATGTATCAGGGTGCGAATGCATATCCACCTCCGTCAAAAAATCGGTAAACGGCTCCAATATTTCAACTTATCGAATATTTTTTATAAATTTCAAAACATTGAAACGATCTTTTGTATTTATGCCAACTGTCATGGAACTGATTGACTTATGTACTTGTACATAATTTTTCGAACATTCATGCATTGTAAATGCCTGCATGTGCCCGTGTACATCCACAATCTTTATTGTTTATTGTGTTATAATGACGCGGGAAACCCTGAAAGACGACCAGTTATATTTTATAAGTGTAACAGTATTTGAGCGTATTCCAGTTCCTAAACTTACGGTTAAACTTCAGCGAAAAAATAAGTCGAAACTAGGCCCCTAAGCAAAAATAGTAACCTCAATCCTAAGCAGGAATGGGTGGTTTCGGTTATAAATCGAGACCCGAGACCAACCATGAAGTGTCTCGGTCTCGCTCAATTTTTTGTCATCACTGAAAACAATTAAAATTTTCAAAATGAAGTATTCTAATAGTTTTTTCGTAGTTTTAATGTTTTCATAGTTTTTTGTTCTCCAGAATATCTGCGCATAATTATTGCGTGACTATGAAAATTCATAGATTTACAGCGAAATTTCATTTATCAATCAGGCATCACTTACTTCAACAATACAGCTATACATTTGTCGAATCCTCGAATTGTGTTCTCGATCCACGATACCGAAACTCAAAAAAACCGAAATTAAGACGTGCCAAAACCAAGATTTCCAAGACCGAGACTCTCATCCCTGATTTTAAGACACCTTTATTTGATGTACATAGGAAAAACTGGATGCGCTTAAAAATAACAGGGTCCAAACAAATATTGCAATTAATGCAATGGTATAAAAACATGAAATAGTGGAATAGGGTCAATGTTAAAGTGTTAAAAATTCATCGACGTGAGTTGTTACGTAAAACCTTTCTAAATACCTTAGGCCACGGAAGGAAGAATTGTTGGCTACGCTGTGGTATTTGAATGTCATCTAGTATTAAATTTGAATTGACCATCCGAGGCCGGATATTAGCTGATTCGGCTCCGGAATTTTGTGGTATCCGGTCGCATTCTGGTATATATACACGCAGGAGAGATTATGAAAGTTTTGGAGAAAATAATCTGTTGCTTTTCCGCGGCACAGATTATGAACAGTTAAAAAAAGAATTAAAAATAAAACGTGTGTGCAAAATAAGCCCTTTCAGCAATTTTTGAACGCAAAAATAACATGGAAAACTGTCACATTAGTAACATTCAGTTTTTTAGTTCCTCCTGTGTTTTAGTTCCTCCTCTGCTTGAAGATCAGTTGACGCATCATAGTGAATTGTTTGCCAAGTTACTTCCTAGTCAGAATAATTCGGTCGTTAGTGACGCAGTCGAAAACACCAGCTCTATTTCGACAATCGTAATAGGACATTCCATCGGAGCTTTTATGATATTGAAACTTTTACCTCAAATTATACAGCAAATTGGGAATGCCAATCTTCGACGCGCCTTCTTACTGTTTCCGACATTTGAGCGCATGGCCCAGTCATCAAACGGGACGTGGTTTCAGTTTTGCCGACACTGGGGAATACATTGGGGTAGGTTAAGTCATAGACTTTTAGTTAATCTGAGAGCTGAACGAACAATGTTTTTCGAAATTGTGTAGTTTCGGATCGAGCACACATGTAATTGTATTTCATGGTTTCGAATTTTGTATAATAACGGAATAAACAAAACCCGTGATGGCCGGATTTTAAGATACAACAGTGAGATTTAATTTTAGTTACTAAACGATACGTCGCTCAGTGTTTCACATTTGTACAACAGCTAATATTTTCTACGGCTTTCATTTCCATACAAATACCTTGTGTATAATTAGTCAGCTATAATGGATTTTCAAATAAGCATATTGTTGTGTGGTTTTAGCTTTCAAGCAACTTTCAAGATTTAGTGCTATTCTCAAATGGTTAGGCATTGTTGATTTCGTTCTTTGGCTGTTTTATCGAAACGGGATTAGCGATTGTGTAAGACGTGGTAAGTGTAATTTTGCTTTTAGTTGTCACATCCACAAGTTTCGTTAATTGGCTAGGTTAAAGTAGTTAGGGTTACAATTGCAGTCTTTAGTTTTTAATGGGTCTGCTATATTCTTTAATCTAAACTTATTTGTCACCTGTTACTCTGCAACTTTCTAGTGCAAAAATCGGACAGTGTATTTGATGATTACACATGGAATCATGTTTTGCAATGCCTTTCGTGTATGTTTTACGATACCAACATCATGTATACTATAAATTTTGGTTCTTGGAGTTAGAGTTGCGTAATATTTGAAACCATCAAAAATTTTGCGACAGACGGCGCTGTGCGCCAGACAAATGTTTATGGGTATTTAAGCGGATAGCGCAACTCTTATGTTGGTCTAGCGGTGGTCACGAACTCTGTGCTACTATAATTTCGATACAGCACATTCGTTATGAGATTACGTACAGAACTAATTGTAGATGAAATCTTTAGGGCCGTATTTTCTTCAATGCTTGTTTGCCCTTTGCTGCGGTCCAATAACTTAATGGTAGTAGATTTGATTGCTTCGAAGAATTATATTCACCAAATTTGTTGTTACTACAGACCAATGTTTTTGTTTACTTTTACAGGAATTTATACTACCATCGAAGATAGAGTATTGAATAACGTTTTGACCATGGCAGCAAACGAAATGGACACTGTAACTGGAATACAACCGGATATAGCGAGTCATCTGAAGTGTGATTCGGTAGCACCTCGAATTTCGGCGTTTTATTCGCCTTCTGATGGTTGGACGTCACCCGGGTACCATGAGGATGCGAAGAAACGATTTCCAAAAGCTGATATTAGTATGATTGACGGCGTTTCTCATGCGTTTGTTCTGGAAGAAAATGAAATTGAAATTGTGGTTGATGAAATTTTGAGGCGGGTTAAAGATCTCGATTAGATATTATGTTCTTAATGGTTTTGTCACCGGTAAAGCTTAAGTAGTGTGGACACTGATCTATCAAGCGACAGTGTGGAGCTTAGTCTTAGTGAAGTAACGCCTATAGTTTACGTTAAATAGTATACATCGCGCAGTGCTTAACAATTGCAACACGTGTACATAGTACTAAATCACCACAGTTAATTCCGTACTAAATTTATACTTAGACGGATGTTCTTATTCGTAGTTATTGATGTGGGCCATTTAAAATTGTGACTGCCGTGGAAAAATCAGATTTGGATTATAATTGTCGTAGAGAAGTCATGTCAATACAAGCACATGCGCTCGATATAGTTCTACGTTCAGTTTAATGAAATTAGTTATTGATTTACTATAATGGCCATAGAAACAGTTTTATACAATCTTGTATCACTTAATGATATATTTATTTATTTATATGCGTAGTTTATATGTTGATGTAGTAAAAAGTATTATTTACTACTAATTTGATATGATAACGTTTTTACCAATGCGTAGCTTGAAATTATGTTTCAAGGCATAATTTAACTCGATAAACACATTCCACCCTTGATCTTTACGTGAGCCAGCTTTTCGACAGCAACGTGCGCAACAGCGATTAGTAAAGTAAAATGTAAGTTTAAACATAGTGAATAATATGCATCATTGCGTCTTTGGCCAATGCAAAGAACAGGGGCGGAACAGTATAAGCATTTTTCTAAGTCTAAGCGTACGAATGAGCATATTCCTAAGCCAGGCGAAAAAATTAGTGTTAACCTTAAGCTTACTCTATTGTAGTCCCGCAGAAAAACGTCCCGCCTTTGATCTTTACATGGATCGCGTCCTTGATGCAGTATGAAACAATGCACAAGCGATAACTTCGCTATATGAACTATTTGTTATCAAAAAAATTGAAATTCTATCTGCAAAAATCTTTTTCAGCTCATTTTAACATCGCATCCGGGTGTAACCGGATGTCTAATACCTGTAGATATCAATGTACGTTTCCGTTATAGAAATACCGGAACTGTTATTTTTATACTCATAATTAGTCAAAAATCACGTACCGCAATTTTTCATTTATAAACATACTGTGATTGTTCGATGTGATATAAAATTTGTGCGAAATTCATCCATAATCTAGTTATAAATCACGTATACACAAACACATGGTCACGTGTAATACTTGGAGTTGACGTGTCTCAACTGCGTTGGCAGAAAAATGAAACAGCTTGGAAACTATATACTTCAATATTCATTTTCCAATTCCGTTATTTCGATCACTACCCGTTTTCGATATTTTTGCTATCGCTATACTGCATGGCAGATCTTTCAATAATTTTAATGCCCCCAGATTTGTAGTTTTAAAACTTGTATTTGCGAAGACTTAAGGGTTTCCGTTGCTACAGATATACAATTGTAGTTTGAAAGGAGTACAAAAAGTTTAGAAATTTATTGTAGGTATCTTTCGACGGCCCATGTAAAGATCAGGGGCGGAACGTTTTTTCTGTGGAACTTGATAAAAGTAAGCTTAAGCTTTAGACTATTATTTACTTGGCTTAGGCTTAGGAATATGCTTAAAATACTGTTCCGCCCTTGTTATTTACATTGGCCCTTTCGACTAAAAAGAACTCAGTAGGACATTGGGTTAAAAATTTTGGCATTCTATCCAGTTTTACTCGAAGATTCTAGTTTATTAAGTATACCTCTTAAACCAGTTACCAGAATGTAAAAATGTTTTAGCGTCCTTCAATTCAGTCTGTAGTTCGGCATCAAACATAAAAAATTTTCTAAAGTCGTAAAGTGGCCCCTGCGACCAAAAACGGAATTTTTACAATATTCATATGTGAGTGAAATAACTGGGGGAAGGTTTATGGAAACCGAAATATGCATTATTTTTGAAATTAAGCTGTTTTAAGGCAAACCCCAACTGTAAAACAATGACCAACAGTCTATAGCACGTGTTCAATTATACAGTGTATAGTTGAATTGAGGACTATTGAAAAATCGTGTCGTAGGTACCTTTATCATCGTGGCCAATTTTACTTCTTGGGTTGTTAATCCCAAGCTATTTGACAAGAATATAGGGTACGCACCACAAAAGTATTGGCCCATATGTAAACATCAATGGTGGAACGTTTTTTATGGGTCTAGAAAAGAGTAAGCGTAAGTTTTAGACTATTTTTTTTTGCTTCGCTTAGGCTTAGGGCTTAGTCTTAGGAATAAACTCATTCTTACGCTTAGGCTTAGGCTTAGAAATATGCTTATTTATACTGTTCCGCACCTGTTATTTACATTGGCCAAAGTATCAAATGCCTAAAATATCAACTGCCAGCTATAACTTGCAACAAACTTGTAAGTTTAAATTCAACAAAAAATTTTGGTACAGGCTTTGTGGTATCATTGTTTACACATGGATATATTCGAAATTTTAATTCAAAATTAACGCGTTTTACGCAGCTGAGAATGTTAATAGTTAATAGATCAAGCAAAAATAACAGAATCAGTAAAAACATCTTGCGTAAAGGCTAGGCTTTCAATTTAGCTATATTGCGGCAACAGGGAACAGAAGCAGTAAAATGTTTGATACTGTAGTGACCCGAATAAGAGGGAGGGGGGTAATAAGAGGGGGTCCCCATTTTGAGTGCCAATCAATAGGAGTCCGTATCCCTAATAAGAGTCCGTAAGCGGATAGAGTCCCCAAACCCTAATTACGAGTCCATAAACGTCAATTATTCCTAATTGTGGCGCATAAATGACTCCACGACCAAATAATTTGAGTTCGAAACTTGAAAGCGTACTTAGATCTGAAAGTACATTCTTAAGTATAAACCTTGCATTATGGCTCAAGCTATTGACACAAGACAAATAAGCGTTTAATTCAACGGATAGTTGCAGTACCGGATATATGTCAGTAACGAAGGGCGGCAGAGGGCGGGTTAAAAATAACAGTCCGTAACTGAATGACACTGTCGGTGGTTCCGTCTGGAGAGGCCAAATAAATATCAGTCCCCCCTCTTATTCGGGTCACTACAGCATGTCCAATCAAACAGGTGTTACAAAATCAGGTCAACCAGTGCCTCTGACACTAAGAGTGAAATTCGTTCCCGATGTGGGGCGCCAGAAAAACCAATTTCTTATCGTTTTCGCGAAGTTTCGTCGTTGTTACGCAACGTTTTTGCTAAAAGTTAAAAGTTTATTCGTTATTTTAATAGGGGATTCCGGTGACTAAACGCTGATCCTTATTAAAAGTTAATCTTTATAGAATGTTATCGAAGTGATTTTATAAAGTTCCATATTTTAGATTTTAAGGTATAATGACCTAAATTTAATTTTCTAGACGAATCTATGGTATGGATATCAGCATAATTTAAAGTATCTGTTGTATTAATAAACGCAAGAACGTACAACTCGACGGAAATGTGGCTTGAAAATTTCTCTGTTCAGCAGGTAAAGCGTGGTAAGAATATAGATGGGCACCGGATATCCGGATATGAAAAATATCCGGATATGTATCCGA
This sequence comes from Enoplolaimus lenunculus, assembly GCA_030248215.1. Classification (NCBI taxonomy): domain Eukaryota; kingdom Metazoa; phylum Nematoda; class Enoplea; order Enoplida; family Thoracostomopsidae; genus Enoplolaimus; species Enoplolaimus lenunculus. Next base: position 283,049 of record JASANG010000135.1, read on the forward strand.
AATGAAACGTGTGTCCGGATATCCGGATATGGAAAATATCCGATGCTCATCACTAGCTAAGAATTCGTTTTATACTGTCTTTGATATTTTATGGCAATTTTTTTATTCCTGTAAACCTTTATGTAAACACAGTGCGGTGGTGATATTTGACAAGCAAATCTTAGAAAACGTAAACCAAACAAAAATTCTCCATTCCCGAGACGTAGACTTTATCCTAAAAGCTGTGCTTTCCTTGTTCAAAAACAAGTGCTTAGCCATTATCTATGATGGTTTTGCTAACAATTTCTCTTAGAATCATTCTTGCGGTACAGGTTTTTTCTTTTGTGTATTTGGGTGAATTAATATTATATATATATATATGTATATATATTTATATATATATAAATATATATACATATATATATACATATATACATATATATATATATATATGTATATATATTTATATATATATACAATATATTGGAATTAGTTATAGTCAAGTTAACTATAAATAATTCCAAAATATATATTAGGGTGCAACCGGAATTATAAAATACCGGAACCGGAAAGTTAAAAATAAATATACTTGTGTCCACAAAAATTTTATTTTTAACGCCATTTTGTCGCTTTTAATGATGTAAACATAATATTTAGAATGTCAAATTCCTGAAACAAATGCAGTAGCTGGAAACGTACGATAAATTATGGAGTACGACACAAATTGAAAACTTTGGAAATACGCGTTCAGACAATTTTAGAAAAATAAGTTAGAATATGTTAATTTTTTTTAAGGTTTCGAATGAAAAAAATTTTCATTATCGAAAATACCGGAAAATACCGGTGAGAAAATACCGGAATTATTACCGTAACCGGATAGTGAAAAATACTGGACTTTTCTACCGGAACCAGAATTCCAGTTACACCTTGATATATAAATATGGTTAGGAAAAGTTTTAAAGCATCAAGTAGGTACATGCTGACATGGTTACGACTGCATTTTAGTGTTTTAATCACACTGCAAAAAATGGTTAGTCAAATTGACTCACTCCGAGTAGACTTTTCGGGACTAGACAAACAGTCAAATTCGACTCACTAACGCGCACGTTTGACTCTGGCAGAGTGGAATTTGACTCAGTTTCTGTAGTCCGGAAAAGCCTATTTCGGACAGAGTCAATTTGACTTGCCATTTTTTGCAGTGTAGCCGGTTGGCGACATATTCTCTGTGTTCATTTCCTCAAAAGTAACTTTTGATAATTTTGACGGTATTTTTAGCAAAAATAGTCTGAAGCCTGAAAGTATGTTTACAGCTCAATTTAAAAACTCATACCAGCCGCGTTACCGGGCCCGTAGCCAAGGGGGGGCAGGGAGGGCTCAGCCACCTCCCTGGAAAAGTTTTGCCCCCAGAAGATTTTTAGCCTTGCTTGTAAGTCATTGAAAACCTTTAAATGCCCCTCCTGTACAAAAATTTTCAGCCTCCCCTCCTAGCAAGGTGGACAGGCTACGGGCCTGCGCGTTACAGCTATCTAAACTCAACCGGTGCTAATTTGCGAAAAAAAAATTGCCGCTCGCCAGACGCCGCTCACGAACAAATTATGAGATGTGATATCCTCTCGAAATGAAATCCAGCCTGGGTTGGGTTGTATGTATTATTAAAACGTGCCACAACCCATAAACACATAGGCATCTTCGTTTGGTTCAGTGCGTTCCAGGTAAACTTGTATAGTTTTTGTGTGTTTTGTTCTCGTTATACTTAAATGAGTTGTACAAAGCATTGCACGCACTTTGCAAGACTATGGTTATTTGGTTCCATTGGTTCACTGTTATCGTTTGTTCTGTCTGTTCCTCATGCTAACGAGTATTGCATTGTGGGAGCCGGTCCTGCGGGCCTACAACTGGCGTATTTTCTCAAAAACGCTGGCAGGGATTATGTTGTATACGAACGGACTGGCGGTGTTGGTGAGTTTACTGCGAAATATGCTAATAAACTTTTGAAGCTTATCGCAAAAAGTTAGTTGGACGCGAAGCGTCATGTGAGTAGAAGTTGATTTTAAAAGTGGCCGATGTTTATGAAACAGTGCTGAAACCCAATTTGTAGGTTTAGTTATAAGCGTTAAGCATGAAGTCTATTAACCGTTAGCCTTAGCCTAGCTAAGAGCGAATCGCATCTAATATATAAATATATATATTTATATATATGTGTATATATAATATACATATAAATATTTTTACGGATGTCCGAAAAAATACCTATCAACAATTGTTGAATATCTGGATATGGAATAGTATCTGTAATCCATCACTATTTACTCCACTACGTTATTATTGTCTACAGGAAGCTTTTTTATCAAATATCCAATTCACCGGAAGCTGATAAGCATAAACAAGCGTAACACAGGTCGACTGAACGACGAGTTTAACCTTCGACATGACTGGAACTCACTTATCAGCGATAACAATTCGTTGCGATTCACTAAATATTCCAAGGTTAGTTTATCCGGCCCATGTTAAGATCAGAGGTGGAACGTTTTTCTGTGGGACTAGAAAAAAAGTAAGCTTAAGTTTTAGACTAATTTGTTTGCTTGACTTAGGTTTAGGTTTAGGAATATGCTCATTCTTACGCTTAGGCTTAGGAATATGCTCATTCTTTACGCTTAGGCTTAGGCTTAGGAATATGTTTATATTACTGTTATGCCCCTGTTCTTTACATTGGCCATCCTAAGGTTTCCAAGCCGTATTTGCAACGGTGTGTATGACTTGAAATATGCGCTAGCGGTGAAACGCAAAATTCAGGCTGAACCATAAAACGCCGTTGAAATTAATTCGTAGCTACGGATCTCATTTACAAGTTGAACACGGAATTTATTTTTAAAGGTCTCATGTCAGTCATTTATCTGTATTTCGCGACGCCAAATAGACCCCACGTCCAATCAATAATAAATTTCCCATGACATCATGGCCATTGACCCCACATCCAATCCATATTAAATTTCCCATGACATCATGGTCATTGACCCCACGTAAAATCAATAATAAATTTCCCATGACATCATGGTCATTGATCCCACGTCCAAATCAATATTAAATTTCCTATGACAATATGATTATTGACCCCACGGCCAATTAATACTAAATTTCCCATGACATCATGGTCATTGACCCCACGTCCAATCAATAATAAGTTTCCCATGACATCATGGTCATTGATCCCACGTCCAAATCAATATTAAATTTCCTATGACATCGTGATTAATGACCCCACGGCCAATTAATACTAAATTTCCCATGACATCATGGTCATTGTATCTGCTTCCCTCAAATACTCATACTACTACATCTATCCCACTATCCTCCCCTCTTTTTTTATTTTTCTCCACCCCCCATATTCTCACTACCTCACATCCCTACTTATCGCTGCCCCACACCCGCCCCCTCCTGCGACCCCCTACTTTTTCACTCCCTACCCCACATCACCCCCCCACCAACCAAACAAAAAATACATCCCACCCCATCACCCCAAACTACAACAACCTACCCACCATCGCACATCTATCTCCCATAACCGACACCATCGAATAAAAAAAAAACAAACCAACCCCAACATAAAAACTCCCAACACCAAAATTTTCCTCCACTACTCTCATATATTTAATCAACACACCACCCACCATCCCCCCCAAATACAACACCTCACCACCCAAACCCCCACCCACCAACCAACCACACTACACACAACCAACACCACACACACACCCAACACAACAAACAACCTACAACCTCACCAAAAACAACAACCAACAACCAAAACAACCATACAGATTATAGCCTCGCGGTGCATCATCATCGTCGCAGCCAAATGAGACTTACTTGGGGATACCGGAAGCCCGAAACAAAATCAGGTGAGCACAGCACAAACTGAGATGTTAAGAGGACGAGGTAAAGCTCGACAAACAGATTCGAATGCTTTTTTGAATGGGCTACTTGGCTGTTGCATTTGATCCATCATGATGTCGGCAACAATTTCAGGAGAAAGGAAGATGCATTTTGGATTGAAAAAGCCCTTTTTGCGAACCCATTGCGCTCATTTCACCTGGATGCTTTGCGAGATGCCTGTTCACTGTCAACCAAGAGGTTAGCTGATGATCGCCAGATACCGTTAACATCACGAACCATCGAGTAGCTGCAATGGAGTTGAAAGAACGACCACCGAAAAATAAAGTGGTTGCGGATGATGAACAAAGAGGCGATTTAATGGATGTTCGGGGATGATAGCAAATTTGCGCATGATAGCTAAAATTAATAATATTATTTAAAATAAAATTAATAAATCATTAAATGGGAAACATTTGAAAAATTGAGTGGCTTATAATCGTATTGTTATTTGAACAGAAACTAATGTGTTGATGGCGAAAAAACACGCCAGAACGTCACAATTCTTCCGACCCGTAGGAGTCGTGGTTTTTGTTTTCACTAGCAAGTGATGCTGTACTTGGCTGAACAGACGTTTGTTGATCACACAACTCTAGCGGATATAGCAGACGTATAAGGACGAGTTATGTGTGTTTTATTCGAGAGCTCAAGCACAGCGGAACGACACAGACCATCCTGCTGATTATTTTCCTGATGATCTTTGCCATTCTCCATGATGATTCTCTCAGCAATGCCCTTTACAAGAACAATGTCTCCGACAAGAGCAGCCAATGGAACGACGTTTCTTTGTTTGAATTCAGAAGCACGTTGCCGCAAACTTTGTAGATATCCTTGACGCCAAACCTTCCAAAACTCGTTGAGCCGACGCTGTGTTTTTTCCATTGCAAAACCAAGTCACTTGATTTAAGGAGTCGTTTTATCAGTGTCGTTGCGCTTTTTTCGACGGGTGAATGACGCGAATGGTTGTTTAGGTCCATCCAAAAAATCTGCTGGCGTCAAAATGGAGGATCTGAAATGTCAGACGTCGGTGAAAGGAGCGGTCTTGAGTTTGATGACAGCAGTGGCTTCCATAATGACTGTCTGTAATTCAGTCATTTTGACGAATTTGTGATCAAAACACGCCTTCAATGATTTTTCAACGTTGCTAACGGCGCCGAGGGCAATAGGTCAACAGCATCCATGGCGCCATGGCCAGGATGAATTTCCGTCGATACCTTTGTGGTTTCACAACTTTTTGAACGGCCTCAGCCTGAACCATAGATTGAAAAACGCTTTTTAATACCTTGTTAGCTGCATGATATGTTTTTGCGTTATCCGGGTTATCCTTTGTCGGCACATAGCGATATTTGACCAATTGATATGTTAAAACTTCCTTGATTCGGTTTTTGGCAAATAAGCTGGGTGCAGATTTCTTCTGTAGCCAGTGTAATACACACTGAGAATCACTCCACAAAAACTTTGACTCAATCAGACACACGCAACTCTCGCTCCAACAAAGGTCAACAATCTCACACCTATGACCACTGCCATCAGTTCCTGTTGGGGAATTGTTAAAGGCTTTTTTGGCGCTACTCTCGATTTTGCAAAGAGAAAATTTGTCACAATTCGTTTGTTGTCTACGTATCTAATATACACGACAGCAGCAAAAGCGTTTTTCGAGGCATCGGAAAACACATGAAGTTGGGCGTAAAATGTTAATAATAGGTGTAGCTCATTCGCAAGAAACCGTTGTAGCTTAAAACTTGAAACACGTTGTAATTCAGTAGCACCAAAATCATTCACTAACTAAATTTTAGGGAAGAAAATGGTGCCGTGCAATTAGTGCCAGAACTCTGGATAAAAATTATCCCAAAAAAAGTAATAACGAACAAAAAAATCCACACGGGTCATAATTAGCTACATATTTCAAAGCAAGCCGTTTTGTGTTGATGGAGTTGATAGCTATCGACACGTCACTGCACGACAAAGTATCGGACGCAAGACCCCAACGAAGTCCAAGCACTGTTGTAAATTGGGAGGAACCCTTATCGTTTGCTGGAATGTCCGCCAACGCATCTTCACAATTACTGTAAAATTCACGCAAGTGCATTGACGCATCATGAAATAGTGTCGACGCTTTGTTACAAAATGCCTTTGCTTCAATGAGATTTGGCGCTCCCGTAATAATGTTATCGACGTATATATTAGCAAGGACTTGCCCCGCCACGGGATTATTCGATTGTTGTAAATGATGCTGCACCGTCGCCGCTAGTAGGAACGGACTCGAGACGACACCGAACGGAACGCGACAAAATCTCAAGACTTTTATATTTTGCTCAGACGGGGGTCGAGTTAAATCTTTGAGCCATAAAAAGCGGGTGACATCTCGAGAATCGTCATTCAACGCAACTTGTAAAAATGCCTTTTCTAGGTCACAAACGATGCCAATTTTATGAGTACGGAAGCGTAGAAGCAAACCACACAGGTCGTCCAATATAACTGGTCCTCTGTGTAAACAGTCGTTCAGGCTTAACGATGCCTTGTTTGTTTTCGCGGAAGCATCATAAACAATGCGTATCTTTGTAGTTGTTTTTTCTGGTCGAATGACACAGTGATGCGGGATATAGTGTAAAGCATAAGACGACGTTTCTGCGTTGACTTGTTCGATAATTTTCAAATCAAGCTGTTCCTGTATAGTTTTATCGTACAGTTTTAGTAACTTGGCATCACCAATCAAACGCTTCCATAAAGATATCAGACGCCCGTAGGACAGCTGTTTGTTTGTTGGTAGTTCAGAAAGACTTGGTTTCCAAGGCCAAGATACAGAGTATCGACCATCAATCTGACAAATTGATTTATTGAATGACTCCATGGCAGCAAGATCGCCGTCAGACGTTTCAACAGTTTTGATACCGATGTCTTCAA